>JAHYSP010002241.1:11187-22185 GCA_019455505.1 Pleochaeta shiraiana
TCACATTTCTTATCTCAATATGCCATTAGTTATTCCTCTATCGATCGAAAACTTCTCACGCTGAGTCTTGAAAAATGAGATAAGTTTTTACAAAGTAGAAAGAATTGGTCTACTGACGGAGAGGATGGATACAATTAGTCAAATCTAAGGGATATTCATATCAGAATTGGAAAGTATCAATCAGCCTCAGTCTAAACCAAGCAATATCTTTGAAAAATGACTCCCTTTAGACCATATGTTCTGAAGGGGAGAATAATTGTATAGGCAACTCAGGGCATCAAGAGCGGGAGATTTGGTCCAGAATTTATAAAATAAGGTACTATTAAGTCATTTGAAAAATATTTCGATGATTTCTCAAATTGGTATTATCTAGATGTATGAAACTTTTTAAAAAGTGCATCCTGATATAAATAATGTGCTCCGAATATGCTCCTGTTCATTAATTTTTAATTTCTTTTTTCTATGGAACAGATTGCTACGTTCTTCAATTCATCTGTTCAATTTGGTGTTCAATGATAAGTGCCGTTATTTGGCCTACTCACGTAAGAAGAAAAATTTGAGAAAAAGTATTGTTGAGCTGACCTTGGGGCTTAGTAAGGTGTATGGTGGTTAAGCCAGGTCTGTTTTATGTCATCCTAGCGCAGTAGAGTGCTATCGGTAATTAATTTGGGTTAAGATGTTTCAAACAACATTATTCAAATCGACCTCACTCTCTTCGTACTCTGAAGGGGGCTTAACACTTATATGACCCCACTTGCGTCACAATGTAACTTTAGCATTAAAGAATGGATCCAGATATTTGAAATGTACCAAGCTTACACTTGTCGCGAGTTGATGACTAAGTTTTTGACGCCATCGCTGTCTTCGGTTTTAGAGCTGGCATTTGAAACTTAGAACTCTCTCCTCCCTCCATTTTCTTCCAACGCCAAAGGTCTATTATTGGTGTCCATGTCAAAACACCGACCCATGGTTGGACATTGTAGTGAACTTTTAGCACTACATTTTCCGATCCTGCTACTCTTCCTGTTGGGGAAGTGATCTGATATTTGGCCCTCTGATTTATGAGATTGAGTTTCCCCCTAATGAAGCAAAATTAACTTGCAAATTCAATTTTTAAGCATATTTATTTGAAACTGAGACTACTTAAAAGAAATAAATATAAAATAAAACTTACCGTCTGGGATCAATAGATCTACCTTTAGAGCTCGCCACTAATTTTTTTAATGTTGCTGGCCCAACATTTAGTAAGTGATCTGCGCTTGGGTTTGTAATGATAGAATCCCAAATAACTGCCTCATTAGAGGCCACGGAAGAGACAGAGTCGGACCACGATGCTGAAACATAGACGAACACTTGCTTAGTATTCCAATTGAAAAGAGAGGATAAGTCTGCAGACAGTGAGAAACGAATAACTGCATATTCTTCTTTCTTGGATGAATAATAATGAGGGCGACCGAGGAGGCTAAGAGGAGATTAGTTCCGTATTTTCATCAATTTCTAGGAAAAAAAGGGAACGCACACAGAAACATCTTTGACTGAGACGTTTGCACTGGGCGTTCGTGGTGTAATTAAGTCAGTAGCAGCGATTAGAGCTGCCACAGCAAATGCGACAGAGGTGAAAAAGCCAAACACGTTTTGAAAACGAACGGTTGTAGAATACATTGCTGATGCAAGTGGATATCTTTTAGCTAAAAGAGCCTGAAAAGTTATATATTCGATCAAATTAGTCGATCCTAGTTTTGTAGAGATAATTGAACTTCTGGGAAATGTAAAGTTAACACGTTCCGTTTATCGACTGAGCCTTACAGCCTTGTGAGGCTCATATATCCATATAAATTCAACGGATTGAATTATTCATTACCATTGTTTTACTAATTATTTATGGACAAGTGATATTGTAAGCACATCTCAGCCTTGCGCCCCCACATTTCAACAGGAATTAAGAATTTTGAATTCATTATCATACCTCTAGTCATCCAATATCGATTCAGAGAGCTCCAAAATGCTATTGGTCAATTAATACAGAACATTGATTTAAGTAAACGTATGCGAGTCGATATCAACGAATACCTCTTCATCTAACTCCTCCACCAATGAGCTACCTAGCTTATCGAACTTAACACACTTCATGTAAACTCTTTCATGAGTTGTTACTACCTCGTATAGATCTCTGACGCCACCGGCACCTCTTAGAATTCCCAGCGCAATTATAGAAAGCTCTGAATGGCTTTCAGTAGTATCCCAATTCGACCTATTGCTTCGAACAATTGCTGGAATTGATAGGGTAAGATAAAGAGAGCTCCCAATCTTCTATCAGAACTGAAGGAGTGGCAGTTTTCGATGGAAGATTTAAAGCTTCATACAAATGTAGGGAAGGATCTCGTCAAGTCGACGATTTACCATAACCTTTTGCCTTTGGTTGTAGCTTAATTGTAGTACCATTTGATCGTTCTTTCCCTCCTTACTGTTAAAGGTACGAGCAAAATACTAGGTTCAATACTAGGCTATCCCTCTTCTCTATGCTGGTAATGCCAATGAAGTTTAATATTAGTTAGCTGGATTGTACCAGTGTTGAGTTGTTTAGCGTTTATTTTGTGCGCATAGGACATCTTCACATATCTCTTGCCATATGCATGGTCTTGGTAAACAGTAAGTAGACGCTCGAGAGACTCATTCTACATTTTTAAGCGATCACTAATCTAAATGAGTGCAGTAGAATATATACTAGGTGCGTCAGAGATGTGTATCTCATGTTCGTTGTGTGCCATCAAACTGGAGGTTGAATTATAATGTTCATATTAACAAACAATAAATGTAAAAGGGCAAAGTCGAATTTCTTCATACAAGTGTATTAGTTGCTCATTAGCATTTGGAGCTCTCTGAATCGGACTTGTGTAACTAGAGATAACAATGAATTCAAAGATTGTAATCGCTGTTGAAATATGGGTGCGCAAGACTGAGATGTGCTTACAATATCACTTGTCCAGAAAGAATCGGTAAAAAAGTGATTAACTTTTATCCAATCCTTAGCATTAAATGTTTTATAAAGGGACATTCTATTTCGAGGCCAACAACTGCTATAACGTCCCCCACCATATTTCCATAAACCCACATTGGGTCGGATGGTATTGCGGTATACCGTCCGGGCCATTCTCCCAAGTAGAGTCTGGGTAGCCTGGGCACCTACCCCACTTGAAACAGCAGATGGTTGGTTCGAATCCAACAGACCCTTCCACAATCTCGCGGTGGATGTGTACAGAATGATGGAGGTATTTCTGGTTAATCTAGGGTTTGTAATTTCCTTGGATGGGTGTTCATGGATGAGGGGAGACTGTTGGTGAAGCAAAAGCAAACATACTTCGTAGTGGCATCTACCAATGGAAACTGAGGCATAAGTGTACCTAATATCAAGTTGAATCATTCCATGTTTAAAAACACTGCTAATGCGTCTTAGCTTTGAGGCTGAATACACATTAAATGATTTTTTTTTTTAGAAAAATACACCCACATTTCCATACACATGATAAAATTATTACCAATTAACAAAATTATTATTTACCCTACGAAAACTACTCTAAATTTCAAATTCAAAAAGGCATTCTTCTAATGAAAAATTACATTCTTGATTTTTAATTCTATTTCCCCTCTGACCGGCTGTGTCGTGTCGTGCTATGTTTTCTGCTTCGGTAGTTCATACAACTCTTGCTTCCAGCTCAGCTCTTTTGATCGCTTCAATATTCGAAAACTGAGTATTTGAGTCGACGGAAATCTTATTTCTTCTCTTAGAATCTGATAAATGTTCAATTTCTAGAGCTAGGGCTTCATTTTTCCTCTTTTCCTCAATTAGAAGCGCATGGGGCTCACCGATTGATTTTGCGGCTTTCCGCATAAACAAATTTGTATCCCTTGTAAGTTCATTTTTATCTCTTAAGACTCGAATGCATGTGTGGTCATTATTTGGCTTCCTAGGAGTAATTATCTCATCAATTTGACGCTTGTTAGGCTGTGGTTCCAGTGTTTTTGGGCAATGCTGTAAAGAAGGTAGAGTAAAGGGACTCATCAACCCTTTTTGTTAATTGAATGGATTTAAGCCAGTCGCGCGCCATCCGGCATTGATTTATGGATCCATGAGCCGCCAAGTATGTAATTCACTGTAAAATTTGATGAATCTTTGCCTTTTAATCGGCGCAGTGTCCTGGGTTGTGGAGAGTTACTCAATCAGCTGACGGTAACGAGCTTTCGGAGGCGAGAAACATGCCAAATCGAGAGGCTGAAGAATTTACGACGTATGAGGGGGCATACATATTAGATGAACTTTATTTATATAGCATTCCCATTAAAATTCCACGTTTATGTGACTCCTATGGGCATCAACTAGCAGAATATGCCAGCAATTCTCGTCTTGATGCTTATTTTTAGGTAAGAAAATAGTTTTCAGTCATCAATTCTCAAATGTTGTATATATCCAATCTGGTACCTCCCCGAACCAAGATGTTTGTGTTGTAGTGTCCTTAAAAATTATCAGGGTTCAGGTTTTCCGACGGTCTACACTAATGGTTTCTATGATTGAAACCCATTCACGAACATCGGGAGTTTTCCGATAAGCAGGAATTTTATCTGAAGCACTTACTACACGCTAATTTGTGCAAATTCCAAGTCTAAGTCCGTGTTCGTCCATGTCCCATATATTCCCTTGGTGAACCTGGAAGTCGCGCTTCACACTCTCGAAAAACGTGTGAAAGTCATCGACAACTTCAGGAGTAGCTGCCTCCACTCTTAACTTATCGATTGATCTACTCACAACCCCTTTGATTTGTGAGTGTCCCGACAATAACCGATGAACCCATTTGTTCCCAACAGAAGTTTTGTCCCCCTGTAAGTCAAGTATTTTCGCCACCATTTTTCTCAGGTGAATGTAGGAGAGAGTCTGCTTTAAATGGTCTGATACTATAATCCAGTTCATAAGGTATGATTCCTGGTCAATTGATGGAAGTTTTATCGGTTCCGCACATGTAAGGGTCTTAAGTAACGTTTTATTCAAACTATACCTAGAGCTAAATACAAGAAGATTTTGAAGTCAAGATTCAAAATAAGTGAGAAGAAGCTCTCATATTTACTTACAAATTGGGTTCATGCCTTCACTCTTTGGTTGAGTCTGAATAGAGATTCTCATTCATGCCGTCATTCTGGGCTTCCTTTCTAGATACAGATATGATGAAAGTCTATACAAAGGAAAATGGATAAGAAAATATAGACGTTTTCGAATAACTAGAATTAACTAATATATTGATGTTCTCGTTATTTAGTCGGTCTCATCCGAAAACGGCCTTATGTGGAGCCATTAGCGAGATGATGTAATCGCATGTAAATTATCTTTCAGAATAATGTGATTCGTATAGGCCTTAGCCTAATTTATAGTAGGCTACGGGCCTGTAACAGCACCAATTTCGTGCGGCTTTGATTTCTCATTGAATCTCTAATATTGAAAGTGGCAGCTGGAATATTACTAGCTGCAGCTACAGCCCGCTGCGACGCAAATTCATCACGAAAAAAAAACCTGCAATAGTTTCCTGAAGCTTAGTTTCTTTACTGACATTTTGTTTTTTTTTAGAAAGAAATTAATAACTTTGATCAATAACTTTGATCAATAACAACGTCAATGGATTCAATGATATCATTCAAGACTTACAGACTCCTTCGATGGATAAGAGTTTGACTCCTCCTATTCCCCCTATCCCTCCAGCACCATCATCACTCCCTCCCAACACCTCCGCGTCACCTCCATCACCTCCATCACTTCCATCTAATACAGCACAACTGTGCACAGCACCAGTCAGCAGACAGATTCTTCAACCAGTCCCTCCTTCTAAACGCGCACTTCCGATCTATGAACAAGGTAACACAGAAAAAGAGACGGAAAACGCGACCCAGTTCATCCCACAGGAGCTGGCTGAAATTGTTGCGATCAGACAGCACCGCGAACGCGTCTGGCATACTCGACTCACTCTCACCCAAAAAAAAAAAAACAAGTGAGAATACGAAACCAAAGCTCCCCAAAAAATCAATTGTAGTAGCAACACCTTCAATTGTTCCTCTGGAATCCTCACCTCGCGGCGCGACGGAGAAGATGAATCCAGCGAAAGAAATCCCCATGCAAGAATCAATCTGGGCAACAGTAGCACGCAATGGACAAAAGAAAACTCGTCTGGCTACCATTCAAAGAGTAACAGGACTCTCAACCTCATCGAATAAGAAGTCAGACCTCCAGAAGAAGGCACAATGTCCCAGGAAAACTGAGCAACTACCACTCAAGGACAACCTTGGTATATATGGCAAATCGGACGAGAGACTATTTCTCCGTCTCCCAAAGGAACACGAATGGCGTAAGCTATCACCCGCTGGCATTCGTGAAGTTATGGTAAAGAAACTGGCTATCTCTCCATCTATCATTGGTAGAATCAAGCCGGTCCAAAATAGATTTGCTCTCTGCGCCAGCAATAAAAACACACTAGAGGAAATCCTAAAAGCGGGAAATGGCTTATTTCTGACGGGAGCAAAGCTGGAACCGGCTACAAATATGGTATCCGTAATAATTCTAACAGTCCCCACTGCGTTAAGAACTCTTGAAGGAAGAGTGGAGGTTAGCAAACAGATGCTCGCCGACGAAATAGAGAGAGTCTCTTCTGTAAGGCCAGAATTAGTGAAGCCACATGGTCAGAATAGAATTGAGGCACCACATAGAACTTGTATGGCCCTATTCACAAAAGCCCCCAAACAGGGCTTTCGAGTATTCAATGAGTCCGGTCTAGGAAGGCTGTTCAAAAAGAACGAACGCCTGGATTTCTGCAAGCGATGCAATGGGCATCACGCCATTAAAAACTGCTCAAGAGCACCATCCTGCGGAAACTGTGCGTCGACCAATCACCTAGAAGAAGCTTGCATGGCTTTATCCAAATGCAGGAATTGTGGAGATCCACACCGCTCAGATAGCCGTCATTGTCTGGCACGGCCTACCCGAGCTGGAGCTCCGACAAAAGAGCAGCTCAAAGTATTCAGATAGGCTGGTGAACGAGAATTACAAGCGCTGGCAAGGGCCAAAGAAGCCGAAGAAAAAGCAGCCATCACAGAGGAAATGAGCTGCAACACAAATAATAGCCAGAGTAATAGCAGTGAAATTGTCAGTCAAGAAGCTCTAGCGTCTCAAGCCGAAGCGTCCCCGGGTGGTGCACTGCGTTTATGAAGGGCGACCTACCATGCCGTCAGACCCCAAAATTTCCTCAAATTCTTGTCAATCAACGTGGGAAGAGGGGGACAAACACAGGACATCGCACTTGCCCGAGCATGCGAACTCAAATCAGATGTCCTTCTCATTCAAGAACCTTAGTGGGTCGGAGCGGACTAAGGCACATCCATACTTCGACCGTCACATTCCGCATTCCAGGAGCAACACCCGCCCCCGAGCGGCAACTTACCCAAAGAAAGACCCCAAAAACATCCGGTCAGCTCAAGTACTTCCCATTTCTGATCCAACGGGCGACTATTGCTGGGTAGTGGTGAGCGGGGTCACATTCTTGAATGTCTACAAGGCGCCACAAGATCCTTTTGCATCACAGCCTCTTTTAAGCTGGACTCCTCCTGCCAGGGTAGTTGCAGCTGGAGACTTCAACTCTTTACATTGGGCCTGGCAACCTGGTGTAGCGAACTCATACGGATAAGGAGAAAAAATCGAATGTGGGCAGAGGTTCATAATCTGTCCAGTCTCATTATTGGCGAACCTACCCATCGGGCTGGGAATACACTAGACCTCGTCTTCACAAATATACCGGACTCCTTCGCCTGAGTAGATCGAGATGAATGTGTAACCAGCGATCATCTTCCAATATCTGGTGTAGTGCCATGTCAGAAACGAAAAAAAGTCGAGGATCAGATATCGGACTTTGCTCATGTAGTATCTCAATGGCTCCCGCCCCAAACTCATCTGACGTCTGTGGAAGAAACCGAGAAATTTGCAGAAGAGCTGTGCAATACTTTTAAGGAGGCATTGAAAGCAGTTGGTAGGCACGCCTGTCGAGGAAGCGGCAGATCTGGACCCTCGTGGACTCCGGAATGTCAGTTAGCCCACTTGTTATACCGAAACGCAACTACTGGAGTGGAGAGATGTCACCAGGCAAGAAAGTTAAGATCAATCGTCTCAGCAGCAAAGAGTGAGTACTGGAGAAGCCCAGGTAGAAGCTACGAAGTCCCGCCCAGATATGTACAAGCTCATGCGATGGAGGACTTTTAAACAAACCGAATCACCACCTCTTTTCCACGACGGTAATTTCGTCTCAGAACACGCCGATCGTGTAACTATCCTAAGAGACTCATTGTTGGCTCGACATCAAGCTACAGACAATCTTCCCCCCTGTGCACTGCCAGGAAATGCCCGGATTCCGTAGAAAGAAGAGGTGACAGAAAATGAATTAAGAATTTGCACTATTGGTAACGGTGATACTTGCCCAGGAGCAGATTTTATCTCTGTGGAACTTCTAGCGGCCTGTTGGAACTCAATTGAGACCCATGTCAACAATCTTTTTCGATCATGTATTCTCTTGGGATATCACCCATCATGTTTCAAACTAGCGGAAGTGGTATTTCTACTAAAATCCGGACGTGACACAACTTCAGTGAAAGGATGGTGGCCAATTTCCTTACCCTCATGCCTTGGGAAGGGGCTAGAGAGACTAATTGCAAAAAGAATGTTCCATTTGGTCATAGTTGCAGACATAGTTGGCCAGCAGCAATTTGGAGCACTACTAATGCGATCAGCCTCTGACATAGTCTCCTGTGTGGTGCATGACATTGAAGAAGCCCGGACACAGGGTTGGGCTTCAACTTTCGTTACACTGGATGTGCAAGGGGCTTTTGATCCGGTGCTGCATAATAGACTACTACTGAGGGTGTATGACCAAGGATGGCCGGATTCCGTTCTTCGCTGGAAATTTTCATTTCTGATCTGAAAGACCGCAGTTTACAAGTGTGCTTCCAAGGAGGGGTAACTAATCCAAAAATGCTTGTGTGTGGAGTGCCCCAAGGATCTCCAATTTCCTCCCTGTTATTCCTACTTTACATGGCCGAGCCTATGCGTAGTGGCACTGCAGCAACACGTTTCAGCTTTGCAGATGATTTCGGGATTTTAGACATTGGTCCAAACATCACAGAGTCGGCCGCTAATGCCCAGCGGGAAGTTGATATGGTTTTGGATTGGGCCCAGGTAAATGCTGTGTCGTTCGAGACTCAGAAGTCTGAGGATATCCAGTCCACAGGATGACAACGAGAAGATCCGGCCGACATCCAATTAAATGATGTTACCATCAGACCTGCCGATCATATTAGGTGGCTAGGAGTGTACCTTGACTCGAAACTGTCTTTCAAACACCATGTGACACAATGGTGTGCTAAAGATATGAAATCCGTTCAGCATTTGCGACAATTTAACTCAGTCATGCGTGGTGCAGCACCTGGGCCCTCGATAACAGCAGTTGATATATGTGTAATTCCAGTTGCAATGTTCGATGCGGATGTGTGGTGGCCCGGCCTGTCGCGTCATACAGCACAAGGGAGTCAAACACCGCAGTCAGTTAATTTATGCAATATTATCGATTAAGTAATCCATGTAGCTCTGAGAGCAGCATTACCAGTATGGAGGACGACACCTAACATAGTACTACTCAGAGAAAGCAGTATTCCGCAAGCTAGAATTCTGTTGGATGCAAACCGTCTACGACTTGCTGCTAGATTAAATCTGCTCGACAACCGCCATCCTCTATGTAACCGAGCAAGCGTGTGTCCTAGTGTGGGCACACTTAAGTATAAAAGGACACGGAAGTTATCTAAACGCCCAGAAATTCAAATGTCACGTATCCAGCGTGCATACCAACAGCTTCCTCATGCGGAACCCCCTGAGTCTCTACCATCACCTATGTTCATCTCCAAGCTCGGATCCAAACCAGAAGCAGTGGATGCACACTCTCAATGGGTGAGTTCGTTCTCTTCAACAGATATTTCTGCCTATTCAGATGGCTCATCGGAAGGACATGGTCGCTCTTCTTGGGGGTATGTGCTACAACGGGTTGGAAAAACATTTGAAAAAGGAAATGGAAATTTGCATGGTGGTGAGGTTTACGACATGGAGCTACATGGAGCCGCTGCCGCACTGCAAGCAGCACTCTATGCGAGACGAGTAGATAAAATAATCTGTCGTTGTATAATCAGGCAGCAGTCGGAGCATTACAGACAGGAAGGACATCTTTGTCTGTAAAACTTACTCGAAGGTTCCACAAGATCGCTCTGGAATCTCAAGTGGAAGTA
This sequence comes from Pleochaeta shiraiana, assembly GCA_019455505.1. Lineage (NCBI taxonomy): Eukaryota > Fungi > Ascomycota > Leotiomycetes > Helotiales > Erysiphaceae > Pleochaeta > Pleochaeta shiraiana. Next base: position 21,538 of record JAHYSP010002241.1, read on the forward strand.
AAATTGGTTCCCGGACACTCTAAAATTCCAGGAAATGAAGAGGCTGATGCTGAGGCTCGTTCCGTACTGTACAGACTGCTATCTCGACAATCTCAACCTAGAGACATAACTCAGGCCTACCTGCGTCGTCTCATGTATCAGCGTCAACAACAATAACTCGACAAGTGGTGGGAAAAGGCCTGTCCAGCTCGCTATCATGATCTGGACCTACTAATGCGCCGTCGAAAGCCTCCCGAGCTTGCACTGCCACGGTAGTTGCTCCAAAAACTTATTGCCGCTAGGACTGGACATGGAGACTTTGCGTCTTATCACCAACGTTTTAAATACGAAGATGCAATTATGAAATGTGTATGTGGGCAAACTACCACCCCCACCCGCTTTATTCGGTGCCGAAACCATGCTTCAGCTTTACGCAAGTTCAGAAAAGATATGACAATTGATGCATACGTAAGCCAGCTTAGTCATAAATGCCTAGAGAAGTTTAAAGAATTTTTACAGAATACTGGCTGCTTCGGGAGACCTGTACACCCATCCTCTGCTGGACCCGAGGAGAGTAACTGCTAGTTCGCCATAATTAGAGAAGTGGGAGAGCGAGGCTGGTATGAGAAGTGCCTGGCAAGCCCCTACAATTGTAAACCTTTTTTTTTT
>JAHYSP010002243.1:9445-19757 GCA_019455505.1 Pleochaeta shiraiana
ATCCTACTTCATGCAAGAGATCTATGCGCAACCACTCGACCAAAAGGCCAGACCAGAATCATAGAATACTATGATTTGAGTTATCTCCATATATGTATATATATTATACAACAAGCAATCCTAACAGTATCTTTAATCGAATTTGTGCCAGCTGATGGCCGAAAATCAAGATGTCTAATAATTTTCAAGGGGAAGCATCTCCAAACCATTTGGTTTCCCAGTGAATCCGTTCCAGATTGGCTTTACATCACTCCTGAGAATGGGTGTGTTGAAATTAAGTTTGTTTGTTTGTTTGTAGTATTTTTCGTCTAACTAGCACAGGCCGGAGCCCTTACCGCGCTATATACACCCGAAGGTAAAGGACGCTAGAGCTTACTGCCCTAGTGGCTGAGGCGCTCCGCTTCCCAAACAACAGAAGTGGAACCCGGTGTTGAAATTAAGTGCTACTAGCAGTTTGGAGATAGTGTTGTGTACTCAAAGTGATCTGCACGGACACGCTAGTCTCCCAACAGCTAAGACTCTAAATTATGAAATGCGCTAAGCCGTATACGATCAAATCAATAGAACTCTTAGCGTTAGATTACTATAGTATCTATAGTAAGCACTCTGTGTCTAAATGGAAGTAAATAACAATTTCACACTTCAGATTTACAGACTCCTATTTGTGACATTCTGTTATTTCTATTATTTGTGATAGTTTCTGTTATTCTAATAACTGTGATTATCTCAACCAAGTATAACAACTTGTTGCTATCCACAAGCCCCATAACTTTCAACAGGGTGGACTTTGAAAGAAATCGTGAATGAATGATTAAAGTCTATTTTCTTCTTAACAATGGCATGTTTAAACGATCGAATCAAACTCCATATCCTCGACGGACATGGCAGCCATACTGATCTAGAATTTAAACAACTTTGTAAGAAAAATAAAATCCAACTGCTGTACCTTCCACCTCATTCATCTCACATCCTGCAACCTCTAAATTTGGCACCATTTTTCAATTATAAAATCCAAATATCTTAGTCATATTTCCGCTCTTTCTACCCTGGATGACGCAGAACCTGTGAAGAAACAAAATTTTATAAGATACTACCATGAAGCTATAGAAGAGGGTTTATCAAAGAGGATAATTCGAGAAGGATGGAGGGCCATAGGTCTTGTTCCATTCAATCCTGATCTCGTATTACAGCCATCTCAGTTCATAGGTGAACCACGCTCCCCTTATCAGAGATTGAGTGTTAGGACTCATATGATAAATTCAAGAAGCTAGTCATTCTTTGCAAGTTCACCAGTCATGCTGAGGTCGTATGAGTCAAGAAGTCCACACCAGAAGTCATGTAAGTACTAACTGACTTGATATAATGACTCTGGGAATGATTATGGATTTCGAAGTCAGTGAGTTAGATTTTTGGAACAAGGTTGGGACTTCTAATCTCCGAGTTGGTCCAGTAAATAGATTTGTATACAAGACCCTGTGCACTTAGATCTAGCTCTTCACGCAACGTCTTCTGAAATCAAATACTTTACATCAACACACCTCTCTTCCTCTGTGAAGACTACCCCTCTTATCTTTTGTGAAGATCACTGCTTGTTAAAACCACTATCACTGTACTTAGCCTTACCTTTCTATCACCTTGCCCTATTTGTACTTTACAGAGTATACACAGAAGCCCACTCTCCTAGATCCCTACAAGAACTCAAAAAGCGCAAGAGGAATAGGAATCGGGGCTACAGACTCCTAAGAACGCTTGAGATATATATCGAGCCCAGCAATCAGTTCAAAAGTCGGAAAATGTTCTCAAACTGATTCGAGCGCTTCTTCGTGAATGTAATAAGGCAATCATGCAGGCCAATGCCCTCGTTACAGCACTAGAATCAGAAAATAAAAGGTTGAAGCATCTACTGGAGGAGGCAAATAAGAATACTCGAGCGAGTAAAAGAGTAAAACTAGATCAAAATCAAAAGTTTGCTGGGGTCGATAATATCACAGTCAATTTTTGGGCAACTTGAAGCTCAAGCGTCTACACAGTCATTTGGGCAGGGTAATATTGTAAACAGAGAATCTTCCACATAATAATATCTTTTTATCTATGTACTTGTAGCGCAGATTTTCAAACGATGACCTAGATGAGATAATTGCGATTAAAAAGGTTGATGCTAAAATTGACGGGTTGACGAAATGTGGGAGGTGACGAAAAAAAGGGTGGTTAGCTTAGGTATAATATCCGAACCGCACCATGATAAATTCAATATAAATGTTAAAGTTAATAATTAAGTCCTCATTGGCACTGAAGATCTGATCAAAGAATATTTAATTACTTCCACAAACGATTTAACTGGACGTTCGTCACTGATTCTCTCTGATACACCCTCCCAGTTTCGATGGCGAAGATTCGGGATGAAAAGCAAAGAATTTATTTACTTATTTTATAACTTGTTCCAGTCGCTTTTACGTCTACTAAATCATTTGATTGACACAGGATTGATTTTTTTTTTTTTTTTTTTTTTTTTTTNNNNAACCAGAATTGATGTATATCGACATAATTTAAATTAGTGACCAGCTACGGGGTCTGCTTCCTTAGTAACCGAAGCAATCGCTGATTATCGCATTGGATTGTTAGTGATTCAATTTCGGTCTTGAAATTCTTGAAGGGGCGTGATAAATGACAGGTATTTGGCTTAGTTAGAGGACTCTATAAGTCATGATACCTAGATATCGTTGCCATTGTATTTGGATCCAGTACTTACTTTTCGCCTTTCAAGATCTGAATTTGTTCTTCTCCCCTCCTAGCATTGATTCTTTACCTCTAAATCTAATATTGAGTCTTTATTATTAACAGTAACATTATCTCAGATGTTCCTTGGAATAGCATTTTTACATTTCATGCAACTCCGTGTGTCTGATAATTATTCATTGAACTTATTACCTCGTGGTAGTCAGTTTTTATTATTTATTATTCATTATTCATTATTCATTATATCGGAAGTCCCATCCTGCATACTGGAATCGTGATTTGGGACTTCTTGTTACCAAGAAAAGTCCACACTTTCCATGTTTGCGTAAAGTTGATCCAACTCTTAGTCCTCAAAGACACCCGAAAACTCATTTACAACAGAAATAACTAAGTTTTATGATTTTTCGCGATTAAATCAATCACTATTATTAATAAATTAATGAAAGACTGAATTGTGAGTTTGAAAGATGAATCAATGAGTTAGGTGTATGTAAACAAAGGTGATCTTTGAAATGGCTATCATTAAGGTTCAAAATAAATAGAAACTTAAGATTTTTTCACCTGTTTTACTATATTTGAACCCTAGTTACTTTTTAAGATTAATTTTCGAGTCAAATATATGGTGAGATGTTATGTTTAGGGCTTGGAAGGTTTGAGAAATGTAAACAAAACCACTCGGTGTTTGTAAACAAATGATAACGCTTGTGATTGTTAGTACTTTTGGCTAATTCAAGTACCTGTCGTTTATCAAATCCTCTCTTCAATAATATTGTACACTACAAGTGTGAATTGTTAGCCATAACTGAAAGGTCTTGTGAATTTTTTTTCTATACTAGATGTTGTGGCTGTTTTTTGTTTTATCGCTTTCTGATTAATAATTCCATTGAAGACCATAAAGCTAGATCCCCTTGAGCTACACTTAGTTTTTGTATTATATGTTTCAATATTATATTCCTTCCGTTCTGGAGTTTCTATTATTTGAAGGATATTCTCAGGTGATTCTTGCAGTATTACCCCAAGATCCCAGTAATATTTTGGTTTATAAAAACTTTCATCTTCTAACATGACATCTCTTGTTCTGATTAACTTGTTCTTGCTGAGAGTCCATAATATGATAATATTCGTGGGGTCGTATCCTATGAGATGACTTAAGTGAGTCCTCGAGTTGAGCTTCTTGGAGTTGGGAATATTTTTGACAAGGACGTAAGCTCAACAGCCAAAAATATAGAGGTTTGCATCGTTAAATTACTGTTTAGTACTAGACGGAGGAATAAGTTTAAGGGAATCAGTGATGGCTGTTTGACCAAAAAAATAAGTTCAGCTATAAGAGAACTAGTAATTTTGTATAATTTGGTATGATGTATTGATGTATGTTTGGATATTGATATCGCAATTCTTAGATTTTTTTCTCATAGCAACTTAACATCATTTCGCTGTGTTCTTGTACTTTCATATGTTCCGAATCATCAAGATCTTTCTTATGTGAATCGGGTCCATTTTCGGGGGAATGCTACAATATTTATGCAAATAGTGATTGTTACCACAATGCATGTAATCATGGAATTTGTTTAACTAATTACTCATCGCTACCAAAGACAGGTGTAAAAGTGAATTTCTCACCGGCCAACCAACATGAATTACTCGGTTTAGCTCTATGTGCTAGCTCGATTGGTGTTTTCTATCACCATTGACACACTGTAGTTCAGTTTGCAATGTATCCCGCATTGATAATTGTTGGAATGTATTTGAGATTTGTTTGTTTCAATATTTAGGTCACAGACCGAAGCACTATGTATACAGGTGCAGGACCGGAGGAGCCGGCGGGGATCACACCTGTGAATGTGCCTAACTCCTTTGCACCCTTTTAAGTAAAAAATTTAAGGGCGTGAATGCAAAAATACATCTATCGAATCAGAATATGTAAATTTGTAGGGTCTACCTAGCATTCACCACACTATATCTGCGTCCGCCATTCCACAACATGGCAATATTTATAATCTGCGCAAATTCTTTAAATTTCTCTACTCAATGGGACCCGGTAAGTTTGCTGATGAAAAAATAGCTAGTCATATCATCCCTGAGTTTTTGAATCTAAGAAGCATGAAGCCAGTAGCGAATGAAGTGAATATGAGATGTTTCTTGTACATAAACTCAAATTATATTAGCATCATCTTACTGAAGGCGGCGATGATATGCTGCAAAGTTTCCGAGTCCTGACCTATCAGCAAAAAGATTATGAAGTAGTTGAAGTGTCAAAGTCAGCTCTGAAGGTATGTGGCGAAGCAATTATAAACCTAGGTCTCTGTAGAGAGCCTGAAAAGCTGCAGATCACAGTTCATTGATTAAATCCTGACGACGCCTCAACATAAAGAATTTAAGTGCAGTGCCAGATTCCTTGTTTTTCTCTTTATTCTCGTCGGTCCCCGAATGTCCTAGCGCCTATCTAACCACTACTTCGGTCTTACGAGAAAAAACAGAGAGTTCTCGCGTGATTCGAACACAAGAAGAGATTTTTCCTCAATATAGGGCTTCCATTTCTGACTAGTTATCTAGTAGTACATAGATATTCTCTCTTGGTACAGTAGCTGATATTACTGCTAGAAGGACCATTTTAATTTTCTATGATCTCTGCATCAAAGACCTCATCTTAAAACAAGATATCCTTCCCATTTTGGAATTTCAAGTCACCCGGCTGGAAAAATACTCAAGCCCAGCAGCCGCATCTTTTTGACAACTAATCTAAGAAGGCGCAAATATCTGAGGAAGATATTAAGCAGGCCCACTGTATATAAGCAAGCATCTATCAGAACTAAAGTTTGGAAACTCAAGTTAAATGATATGAATATATGTGGAAGATATTTTTAGATGGGGAATGGTCACAAAGATCAAATAAAGGTAATTCTGAGGAGACTATAGAAAGAGATGTAATTATAATTCAGATAATGATAAAGGTAATGATGTTGATGATGATTCAAGATAAGTGATTAAGATTGTTATTTATGATCATTTTGATTCTGATTATCCCCTCTCTGCCGGAATTCATCTCCTTATTTAAACATGAAGTCTCATAGTCTATAACTGCTTCAATATACCTGAAGAGTTCATATATCACAACTATTCTGTCATGAGATGATTCCACATGAGGGTTAGTTGGACCAATAGAGTTATGCCAACACTCGGTTTATCCCATGATAAGTCCCACTTGAGTTATCCCTTTATAAGTCCCACTCGATATATCCCTTGAAACGACTGAGATATGTTATCACTCGGCTTAATTCCTTATAATTAGGTAAGAGGGAGAGTTTTGGGTGCTTGTGACTTTAATGATAAGACCCTTATGTTTTGATAGCATCCAAGCCATCCAACCCCTCAAGTCTTGTTCCTAGTTTTATGGGATACGTCGGAGCTATTAATGATTTGACGTACTCTGTACATGAAGTGGACGATAAGCCTTCTGAACCCGAGATATCATTGTCTTAGGCCGTCTCAAATTTCTACAACTTTTTTTATATTAGAGGATTCTAACATTAGAATATGTACTATCCCTGTTAAGAATAGGGTATCGATCGTCTACTGTGTTGATTCTTGCAGCGAAGCGTAAGCAATTTCTTTCCGAAAGTATTTGGGCTTGAGGAATTATTCCTTCCCAGTGAAAGATTTAATAAGACGTAGTTTTCCACAAAGGGAGTGTGCCTCTGAAAGCTAGGTGTACCGCCTTATCTATCAAGGCATATAGTTGTTTCGTAGAATTAGACACAATTCCTTTCATTGTCAGACGTGTTGTTCCTGGTCAACAAATAATCTACCCAAGACGTGATTATGGGGGTCAGGCATGGATTAACCATTGTTATGAGTAGCCCTGGTGTTACGAACTATGCCCAATATTGTGAATCTAGGCTATCTTTCGGGCCTAGTCATGCAAAATAATAGTAGCCACGGGACTTCGAAAAGTGTAAATATCATGATTCAAATCACTTTCTTAATTTATGAGAGAAACAGGTGGAGTTTATCATGCCCAGCCTACTGTTTTGATTAGTCTATCGATTTGGAGGAAATTGCGAGAGAAACTAGACTGGTTTAATAGCGCTTGAGCTTCTCGGGCTATTCTTGTAGATAATTTTGGTGTCAATGGACAACTTGAAATGACTGAAAGCCTTAGGCAACGTATGCACGCCAAATTCTTTTGGGATGCACGAGGCCGAGACAATTCCCCTGAGCCTGCTAGACGTTTATTGGCCATAACAATAGTAATAATAATTATCATTATATAAGAGGCTGAAAGACAGATAATTCCAGGTAGCTATGGAGATCAATTGGCGAATCGGTATCACTGATAAACATAGTTTAGGTATTTAGAGTAGGTTTTTTCCTAGCATAGTTCCTCACAAATAATATAATCGTTTGTGGCATTAATTATTTGCGGCGTCCGTCTAACATCTGACTGCATAACACCTGGAGCTGCTCCTCGTGAAACATAATTGAGTCGTTTAATGTATTAAGTGGCCTTAATTACTTTATCACTCCATTTTACTATGTGATCTTTGGAAGATAACTGTGAGTCTAGGTGTACTCCGAGCCATCTAATGTGTTCAGTAAGAAAAATGTCAGTACCGTTTACCAGAAACTCGACTTTATTTTCATGAAGTCGCCTACCAAGTTGAATTACTTCATATTTTTCCATAACAAACGAGATCACATTTTATCTTGCCCAATTTATAAAACTATCGACCTCATGTTGAGCTGCAACTGCAGATTCTTTAAATGTATGACCTATGCGTAGGATGCCAATATTTTCGGTATATCCGAAATATGATATCGAATTCTCCTATCACATGGGCTCTGTCGAATAGAGGATAAAAATAATTAGAGAGATGGGTACTTCCTAAAATATACCGCGATCTAACTTCTTAGGGCTCGATTTCTCTCCCAGATATCTTACCTGCACGTACAGATCCAGTGAAAATGAAGACATCAAACGTAAGATCATGTTAAACCAATTTTGAGATTGCATACGCCAGAGTAATATATTAAATAAGACTGAATCAAAAGCTCCTTGTACATCTAACTTAACAAATATCGATGCCCACCCTTGGAAGCGAGTTTCTTCACTACTATGTCTGACATGATTGTTAGGCAAGACATCTTTTTTCGCTATTAGTCTCTCGAGACCTTGGCTTAGAAATCAAAGTAGTGATATATGCCTTCGTCCTTTCACATTGAATGGGTCTCGTCCACCTTAAGGGTGAAATGCTACCTTTGTAAGCTTGAAACAGAAAAATGGGGTATCCGAGTCAAAATAAAGCACGAAATAGGTGTATGACATGATCTTCTATTTTTTTTTCTTTTTTTTTCAACAGACAGTGAGCAGTTTCACCAAAATTCTACTAGCATCTGGGGAGGATTGCCGCTACCTATGGTGCAATATCGCACTTCAATTTCTTCCTCTTTCTCCGACCATGTTATTTGAGTATTTTCTGATAGACTGTAAAGGGAGTGGTCATCAGAAGCTTGGTAGCGATTCAAGAGACATTCTCGTAGGATCATCACAGGCTCTTTTTTCTCGGATACAAAACGTTCTTCAAATTATAAAAGCGAAGAGATGCTAGCCTGATTTTGAGATGCCCAGTGCATCAATTTTAGTTGTCTGGTGGAAATTTCATGGTGCCTACAAGTTTCTTTAAGTATTTCCTCTTTGATATGGATACTGTGTCCCTAAAGGTCTTTAAAATTCGAGCTGCGTTCTACTTCCAAGAGCGAGTTTTAGTAATTTAAATGAGAAGGTTTCTATTCTAAGGTCAACCATGGAGCATATCGACCGCTTTTTGCAAGAAAACGTTTACTGACTGGCTTAATTGTATCCTTCAGGGTCCTACAGAGCTCCCGAGAAATATTTTCCGTATCATCATCAGACTGATCTCAAGCTAAGGGGAGGCGGGATCCACTGCGAAACTATCTCAGAAATTGGAGTAATTTTTCCTTGGAGACGCGGATCGGGCCTGTGGATACAGTTATATGTTATTTATGGCTTGGTATCGAGTCATAAATCGGAAGATAGTCACCGATTATACATCAATCTTTCATACTCTAACCATTCTTGCATCTCTGCGGTGTTTGGCAATGCTAAATCTAGAATTATTCCGGTCAGATGGTCGGGCTCGCTTACGATGAGACAAGACATATTACAAGCCTTTGTCCACTGCTTCATCTCTTTACCTTTCCCGTATAATCTAGTGGTGCCAGGCTGCAAAATACATTAGACTGAGTTGGAATTGCGAATAGAAATGGATTTCGGATAGGTTATCTAATTCATCAGAGGCTGCACGACCGAGGTATTTTAAGTACTTTGTTAATATTAAGGAATGTAATGCCGTCAATAATTATCTAACAAAAGTCTCTAATCAGATGAGAAGATGTAAATCGCTGAGCTACGTTGGTTTTTTCAGGGTCTTTACACTTGTATGTGATGACCTGAGGACGAGTATTTGCGCCACCAGAAGTAATTTGTCGATCGAAATATGTGTGGTTTTGTACGCCCAGACTACCATGGCTATTTTACCGATGGTTCATCGATATTTCTCTCACATTCACAAGCTTAAGTGACTTCAAGCGTAGTGCTCTCTCCTTCCACTTTGATTGATATTAATTTAAGAACATGGATAGGGAGCTAACGACTTTAAGAAATGCACTTCATGAGCGCAAATAAACATCTGACTCATCTTGACCAAGTGACGCTGTAATTTTGTCTGTGGAGGGGGCTGAAATATTTTCAATTAGGGATGGGTGCCGGTTACTGGTTAAAACATTCATTTCTTCAAAAGCGACTGCAGCTCTTACCTCAGCTGTCTTAGTTGGAGCCACTGCTTGAAATTCTCAATCTCCCGCCTGACGAAATATTTTAAGTTGTTCTCTTGTTGGACTTCCTGGGCAAGATGGACAAGACAAATATTTGAGATTGTCCAAACCAAACAGTCCTTAACAATTCCTGAACTTAAAAAGCCCTTTATATACTTCCCGAGTGTGCATTGTCTATGCACAATTTTTGAACGAAGCCCGTGAGCAGTTCCGAGCAGAATTATGACCGTTGCCACGTTTTCAGAATTCTATCGGCAACTGGTGTTTATAGGCCGTCACAATTTCGAATAAATCGAAAACTTAAAAGCCGGGTTTGATAATATTCTATTCCAAAGTTCAAGAGCTTTTAGGCGTTTCGGCTTGATCATTTGCAGCAATTGCAGCAAATAAAGTGTGATAGGCTAGGCCCTTGCAAGAGTAGTTGAGCTGTCGCCCAGCCAGGATTAGAGGCGACACTGAGGACGCCTCAGGGGGGGAAAGGGTAAATAAACTCCCTACGCACTCACAAGTCTTGAGTGCTTAAACATGAAAAAAGTCTTTATAATCAGCTATTTGTCGAAGATATTAAATATTTTTGTGACACCGGTTTTTTTTCGGGTTAACATTCGCCACTGTTCTTTCACACATAGCTTGACTAACTTGATAGGAGCTCTGTGATTCTTCAGTCTCATCTACCTTTGAGACAAATTATTCATGACAATTTACTTAGCTGATTGTTACTTAA
>JAHYSP010002246.1:2895-18405 GCA_019455505.1 Pleochaeta shiraiana
GGGTCATATCAGCTACTAGTGATCAGTATTACAGTAACAATTTCTTTTACACATCAGATTAACATAAATATATGGTGCTAAATGAAATTCTAATAATATAATTATACACAATGAAAAATTGTTGAGCAATGTTTCCAGTAAGGTGAAATTGAAATTCAATTAAGAAGTAAAACTAATTCCTCAGGAGTTGTCTCCCCATACAAATTTAAGGATTTTAGTGGGTATTAGTGTGAGATAGTGTGAAGCCAGAGGTCAAATAGCTAAAGCTCTTTTTTTCTCTCACCTTAAATCACTGCCTATTATATGCGAGTAAAACTAATTGACCCTGATAGCCTGTAGGACCTGGTAATAAAAAATGAAACTAATAAGGATGGATAAATCCCTACCAGATTCTACCGATCACGGTCAAAGCATTACTCCCTCCAGCCTGAGAAATAACGATATATATATATATATATATATATTGGTAAAAAAATAACAAGCTACTTGGACCTCTAAGATAAACGATTTAATCACCTTGATCAAGAAAATAACTAAATAATATTCTTCCTCTCAAACCCTCGTGTTCTCCATGTTCTCCTGCTGCGGCATAGCCTTCTATTAAATACCCCTTTTGTCCTCTCTTCCCTTCCTGTATTCTCTACCGCTCTGCCCATACTTATATACCATGACTCCTAGTGTTTATCACAACATTCTACAAACCATATAATATCCTCAACCTGTCATGCTCACTACATATTCTGGTATACAACAGAAAACATTCCACCCAAATGTCGTAGTTTCAAATAATCAAACTAACGGAACTAGATAGCAGTCATTTCCAGTCAATAGTTATTCCAAAACTGCAATTACGTTCGATCAACAGTAACCTCTTAGTGGCAGTAATTCTAGGCCAATAATTCCTCCAATGTGGTAAGCGATTACAGCTAGTGATTATTTATGATTGAGTAGACGCCTAATTTATGTTGACCAAGCCAATTATACTAAATCCTAGCCTTGAGCTCCCTTGTAACTTCACACCCCAAAATACACTCTAGGCCCGCTCGGAGCTCTTCCAAGGTTTGTAGGTAAAGTACGTTAGGCCTTTCTTTTAAAATACTTATTAAATGACAATTACTTAACTGCCTGTAATTATTATCAAAGTGGTATATCTCAGAGAATCCTTTTTACTCTGAGTTCCCTTACATTGCTATATAGTAGGATGGTACATGTCAGGGGCTGGTATAGTTATTCCTGAGTTCCCACGCCTGTTTATTGTAATGCTGAATTACACATTCCAGCAGGCACTAGTTCCAACACCTCGAGCCTTGACAGCAAAATTCGAATAGACTCGCACGCTTACTGATCTATTATTTCTTGATACAAGACCTCTACATTGGTGGGGGATTTATTTGAAATGTAGAAGACGATGGGTTAAAGCTAGGTGCATTTGCCACGTTATGACTGCATTTCTCTGGCCACAAGAACAAGACCCACATCAAATCTTCGATGAAAATCAGGCGAGCAACGGTAATAGAGACAGTCACTGCAAATACTCAGAGGCTACTTTTTCAAATCATTTTTGAGAATCAGAGACCTTAGACTATCTGGTATTTATCGACAACTTTACTTAATTGAATAAATAGTACATTAGAAATTGGATTTTTTATAAAAATATGAGGTTGGAGAGGTCAAAACTGACATTTTTGCATACACTCTACCTTCCCCTAGGATTTGTCATCTATTTTTGCTGCAACTCCACTACTGAAGTGAAATACCCTAGGGAAAGAGAGACTATAGCTATCCAACACGATCAGTAGTGGATGCATCCTCATGAAGAGTAAAGTGATTAATCTCTGGCTCTGTAAGAATAGTTTAACAGGAGATGTTTTCGGATGTTACACACCTACTCAGGCTACCAGATTTATCATGATTCCCTATCAATATACCAAGATATATAGTATCTCTTCTGAAATCTGTTCAGACCTAAAAATTCTGAAACTATCACCAAGCCAGACTTACTTTCATGACCAAGAAAGAATGACCAAAGGCGACTTGTCAGTTTTTAATCTAAATCTTGGGTTATCCTCAAGTTTGGCTCATATGTAAACAAAATAATTCTAGCAGGTCATTACGCCTTATCAGAAAAATTAGAGGAACCTCGAGAGACCCCCAAATTTGGTATGAGTTATCAAGCCAGATTTGGTGCTCGTGAACTATAATTAGGGGAGAGATAAATTTATGACTCAAAATTATCTTATCACCTCTCCAACTTATTCTCGCTTTCTTGCCTTTATATCTTACTTGAAACTTAGACATCTCAAATTCCTATGAAAAGACGAATTAAGTAACGGAGATAAGATTATTAATACTAAGTTTAAATATAACGGACCGATGTCACATCAGAGATAAAGCTTTATGCATTTCGAACAGCATTCACTAATCTAAGAGCAAATTACAAGTTTGTCTTTAAATACCCCGGTCGTCTCACTCTTCCTCAAGATGATTTATTTACACGATCGTAATCTGAGCTAACTTTGCTACCAGATCATTTGGAACCATTCCTTTATCAGTGAATGTCTATCTTTTTCACAAGGAAAGCTTCCATGATGAAGTTTGAAAGTCTATTTTTACGATAATATAAAAAAAACTAGCTGCTGGTTGTAAGTCAATGATTAAACAAAATTTCAATAGATTTTTAATTTCACCAAGATAACCTAGTCTTTTCTTTTTCTACGCAAATTCTCTTCCCTTGAGCTTCAAAATCTTGCTCTCTTCTTATTGAAAATCATGAGCAGCAGGTTAACAACCAAATGAGTTTATGAAAAAGAGTCGCCTTTAAGAATGATCTTGGGGGTATCTGAGTTGTTTTAAATCGGTTTCAAGAGTGTATATCAAAAGTAGATCCACCGTCCACCCTTACATTAAAAACATTTCCATGCATGAAGTTTTAGCTGCTCGTACAAGAACAAGCTTAAAATTCTCATTTTGAAATTGTGACGGATGCTGTTACGAAAAGCTTTCCGGCCCCGAAGGTGTACGATAAGCACCTGGGATGGGGACAGATTCATACTTCGGCTCTTCAGGTGCAGCGTTGATATGTGAAGCTGATTGCTTCTCATGACGAGATCCTGGGAGTGTCTCCGGCATTGTGGAGGTTGTTTTACGTGGAGGCGGCTGCAGACAAAAAGGTTTCGTAGAGATGGCTGAAGTTGGAGCGCCTCTAGTTACAATTTTTGGATTTTCTTCATTAACTGCTAAAGATGAAAACTTGGGTCTTATTTCTGGTGATTGCGATCCTCTACCTGAAATAATTAGAGCTGACTGAGATCGGATCTGGGCCGAGTAAAGATCCGAGCGGGCACGGTCCCGGACAATCATTGACTTCCGAAGACGTTGCTTCGAATAGAAACGGTAAAACACAACAGCATACAGTAATATTGTTATACTTTCAAGCACAATCTCTATAATGCAACACACCAATGCCCAGTTCTGATCATTGTTAACAAAGTTTACTAACAGATGAGGAAGAAGGCTCATTACCTGCATTCTGCAAACAAGAGCATAGTCAACCTTGTCAGCAAATAACTCTCTTCTCTTATTGTCTATACAAGACCAACCCCATATATCTTTACTCTGACCATTACTCCGGGAGCCTTGAAGTACACCAGCCGCTATACCCCACATTACTGAACTAAAAATAAATAGGCTGAGGGCAAAAAGAGTATAATATACGGCGATCTTTTCTGCTTTTCGATGCCCACTGCGGCAGTAACTCCAGAACATACCAACGCAAAAACATAGTGAAAAGCATGCCATTACGAGAACGAACGTTTGTGGCCATGTCTTCGTACCTGCAGCCCAAGCTGGAAGGTGGTTTCGTGGCGGGAGACTTTTGGTAGAATTGAAGATGGAGAAAGAAGTAGAAACCATAGCAAGAACTATGAGACTACAACCGAAGCTAACTCCTCGGAGAACGAACTTTGCCATACGAACCCTAATTTTCACCTTCTGTTACTGAAGTTAGTCTTAGTCGAAAGATTATTCATCTTTATATTCCCACGTACAAGATCCTTGATTTGTTCTTTTTCCGTGAACCTTTCATATTTCTGAAGCTTCAGCTCTTCTCGAAAAGTTGGACTCAGTGGGTTGGGACTTTGGTGTGTTATTGGAGCACTATGAACTTCTATCGTCCCGTTAAAATTTGATTCGGGTCTCTGATGCACTTCTGCTGGTATAGAACGGCATTGCTGGTTATCAAGCTGGTTATCATTCTTGACGTAGACAAAGCCGATATCTGAGGCCTGTGTTGAAGCCATATAGCATTTTGTTGAATGATTGAAACCGAATGATTAGCACTAGTCTGTTGGTTTCACCGGGGACACAACTGAAGTCGACTCAAAAAAATTGGTGATTTTGTGATTTAAAACAATCACTTTGTGAAGATAATTGTATTTCTAAATTTCTCGCAAACTTATAGCGATTCTGGCCGCTTAATTAAATATTAAAATAGTAATCATTTAATTTTAAGGTAAACCACTCAACTGACATAGCAGAATCTACGTGGAAACAGAATAAATATGAAGTAAATGAGAAATGATAGTTGGACCCACGATTATTTTAAAGAAGATTCATGGACCTAACTGGCCATCCATCCCTATTTGTAGCAGAATGAAGGATGATGGATGAGTTGTAAAGAATAAGATAGTTAACTTTTCAAGGAAAAACATAGTATTTGTTCTTCAGTTTTATTTTTTAACCTAAAACAAAATGTAACACAAGATATCATGAATGAAAGCTACGAAAACTTTGTTAACCAGTATGCAAAGGTCGGAATAGTTCGGTACAATGCAGTAAATGTATCTACCCTTCATGTGGAAATAAGGGGGGTGCAAGCGAAACATACAGAGATTTTTTAACCCTCTTAGATAGTTAAATAATTTCTTTCAAATCTCCTCTGTCTTTTACTCTAGTTCCTATTTTGACCACTGCTATTTACATCCAATACAATCAAGAAGAATAAGAGGGAAAAAATTATAACTTAAGAATTGATCAAAAGTCTACCACTTTACATCAAGTTAAAAAAATCTTCTGAAACAGCCTGAATACACTACTTACCAGAATTACCCTTGCAACAATACCTTGCAACAACACGCGCGCGTTTAATTAGTCACGTACCATTATCGCTCAGGAGTTATCCCTCCTAAATTAACGGCACTGTATTGTTATGATAACTGAGTCTATTTAACCCACCAATTGATTATTGCACTTTTCTTTTTTGTCCAACTTTAATTGGATTGAATAAATTAAAAAATTGCACAAGTTTACTAGTTACACGAGCAAAAAAAAGAGTATTCACTATTCTATTTATAGTCACTCATTGAGGTACTTAGAAGCGCCTGAATTTTTGTGCTCCCTCTTTAATTCTAGATTATGTTATTTGATTCAAGAGGAAAGCGAATTGCGAGCTTTAATTGGTTGAACAAAGTTGAAAAGCGAGATTGGAATCCTAATCTTCAGATATCCTCCAGAAACCAACTAAAATTTTACTCTCAAAATCCTGTTTTGAGCTCATTCGATTCTTTTACTTTTCGGTATTATTTGCCAGTAAATATCCGTAACAAGATACAGATTCAAGATAGATGGATGTAATTATTGGGTCGAACCAAAAAAAAAAAATCATGGTGTCAAGAAATAGGAACAACTCAAGGGCTTAAAAATTGCTTTTGGTGTTGTCCTGTTTACCTTTTTTTTTGTGGGGGAAAAGTCGGGGAAAATATCACCAAATTTATCGCAGCGTATTAGTATATAAATACTGGATAATTCTTTCAATTAGACCTCAGTCAACTAGTGATGAAACAGGCGAATATTCTGCTCAATAAAGGTAATACCAAGTTTCTCAGCGGTCTGAAAAACAGCTTCATCATTTTGACTCCCGGTTGGCGCCGCAATATATTTTGCCCCGGACCGTCCAACCCGGTAGACATTGTCGACAAAGGGAAACTTATCGTCCTCATCAGTAAAGTAGCTAGTTATAAACATGATTTAGAAATAATACTTACAAAGGCATCACTTGAAACTGCAACATCTTTTAATCTTTGAAGCCAGTCATGGCGCTCTTCCTCGGTGAAATCAGGAGGAACTTCTTCAAAAACTGACTCATAATTTTCCCGTTCTGGACCATTCTTGGGTAGCTCGCCACTAACTAGCAGATCAATTGCATTGCTTTTATCTGCTCTCTTTGTTCCCTTCTTCCATTTGATAGCAAGAACTCTTGAATTAAACCTGAGCCACCAATTATCGGCTTTGTCCCCAGCTAATCGAGTACAGTGGATTCGAGACTGCTGTCCAGCTCCAAGTCCAATCACTTGACCATTGAGGGCGTAACATACAGAATTACTCTGAGTATACTTAAGAGCAATAGTGGCCACGGTCAAGTCTCTTAGTGCTGAGTCTGGCAATGATCCTGAATCTTTCGGAGTAATTATTGAAGAGAAGGATCTGGAAGTTATCTGGATATCATTGCGATGTTGAGCTAAGGTTATACCAAATACTGTTCGAGAATCTTGTAACGCGGGTGTATATTCAGGGTCAACTTGAAGGACCAGGTATTTCCCAGCTTTCTTTTTTTTTAAAATCTCTAAAGCAGCATCATCATATCCAGGAGCGATGATTCCATCAGAGACTTCTTTGGATATGATTTTAGCAGTGGCCACATCAACAACGTCGCTTAATGCGACCATATCACCAAAACTGCTCATACGGTCAGCACCGCGAGCCCGAGCATACGCCTGAGCTAGCTTGGAATTTTCCAGTCCCTCGATATCATCAACCATATATACTTGGCGCTCTTCAGTGCTAAGTGGCACTCCAATCGCAGCACCAGCTGGTGAGACATGCTTAAAGCTTGCTGCTGCTGGGGTCTCGAGGGCTATCTTAAGTTCTTTAACGAGTGGCCATGCATGAAGGGCATCAAGTAAATTGATATATCCAGGTGATCCATTTAAAGCCTGGAAAGGTAGAGATCCAAATTTGGTGAAAGCTGTTGCAGGTTTTTGATGAGGGTTGGCACCATATCGAAGAGCCAAGTGCTGAATACCATCACCTGCATATTGCTTCCGAAAAAAATCAGCAATCGAAGCGTCGTAGTCTGCTGTATGTTCAAAGGCTTTAAGGGCGTAAAAATTTCTACTTCGCTCAGAAATTTCACCTGATTCTAACTCTTTAAGAAATCCTGCATAATCAGCGGGATCAATCAAAATGACCACTCTACCATGATTTTTTGCTGCTGCGCGGATAAGAGTGACCCCTCCCACGTCAATTTCCTCAATTGCTTCTGAAATCGTCACATTAATCTTGCTGACAGTATCTTTGAATGGATATAGGTTACAAATAACGTAATCAACTTTGTTTATATTTTGTTCAGCAAGATCCTTTTCATCAGAAGCTAGATCGCGCGCTAGAATTCCGGCATGAACGGCAGGATGTAGAGTCTTTACCCTGCCTGCGAGCATTTCTGGAGCATGAGTGATGGCCGATATATCTCTGTAAAAGAATTTATGTAAGTAGGTAGGCAGGGTATGGAATTTAATGGACTTTGCTAAGATGTTTAATGACTTACTCGACAGCAAAACCTGATTCTCTTATCATTCTAGCTGTGCCCCCCGAAGCAAGTAGACGAACATCATGACGTATCAATCCCTTAGCCAAATCAAGTAAGCCTGTCTTTTCGTAAACAGAGATAATAGCTGAACATGTAGTTAGTATATTTATTGGAATGGATCCTACAGTAACTCGGATGATCCGAACAAACCTGTCTTTCTATTGTAGCTCATTTTAACTGATGTTTAGGGCAGGTTGGTGGATATGTATATGGCATTAGGTAGATTCTGGATTTAGGCTTTTATATTTATGATATTGATTCACAATAACTTCGACAACTCATTGATAACAAAGAGAGGCAAGTAACTGTCTGATTGGTGGCCCTGAAAAAAATTCATGTAATCAGAGGGGAGGGGCAAAAGTTGATAGCTCGCTTATTTTACTAGCGCAAAAAGTCGGGTATAAATATTCTAAAAAGCCCACACAATCCTTTTCAATTCTTCATGTTAAATAACAACGCAAAAAAACGTTCTTACAAAG
Organism: Pleochaeta shiraiana; assembly: GCA_019455505.1. Classification (NCBI taxonomy): domain Eukaryota; kingdom Fungi; phylum Ascomycota; class Leotiomycetes; order Helotiales; family Erysiphaceae; genus Pleochaeta; species Pleochaeta shiraiana. The sequence goes on from JAHYSP010002246.1 coordinate 11,017, forward strand.
CAATTGCTGTGAGGAGCCCGCAGCTACTATCTGCGTGAGGTACCCATGACCAATGGAATTCGTCAGAAGAACGGAGAAGGACTTGGATAATCTTGGGTGCGATTCCCTTCTTTCCATGAGGGCGGGTTGCAATGATTAGCCATTCATCACACATCTAACACCATTAATATTATCAATTGACTGGAGTTATCGGTTGAGGGTTGATTCCATAATAAAGACTACGTAATTAGATGAGAATAATTACACATATTCTCTTCTCAGATTAAATACTTATATAAAAGATCTAGGAGGTACGGTTTGAATAAAATCAAGATACATATCAAAAATAAGAATAAGCGTCCTAACGACAAAATTTGATTTTATAATATTCGATTGAACACAAAGACTTAAGTTATAACCTGATAATCAATCACATCCTTTAAATCGCAAAATTCGCAGAAGACCGTGTCTTTTCAATAAGTAAAACCGTAAAACTATGATATGGAATCCATCGGTCAATCAACAACTAAAGCGAGCACAACTACAGAATTTCTCTTAAGACGCAAAAAACATATTGTCGACTGACCTTACTATGCTCAAGCAACGCCTATTACTTCAAACAATTAGTATATAAAATTGGCTTCAAACAAAAGCTTTAGTGTATGAACAATCTATGAACAATTGTGACAAATGAGTTCCGCTCAGAATGTAAACTTTAAAGAAAATGTAACATCCCATAAAGTCCACTGTAAGTTGTATACTCAATTGATTAGTATAACCGGAAAAAAAAAAAACACTGCTACAATCAGAAGCTACCAGCAATAAAGGTGTTTTACATTTTCCATTAGCCGTAAATAAAGGCGGCAGGGTCGCCGCCTCACGTAACCACCATCACCACCTCTAGAGCTACTGTGGAAATTCCAGTTTCCATAGGGCTCGCTTCTGCCAAAGATGAATTAACATGTTAAACAAATGCCCCTAAAATTCCGTCCTACATAACGGTGACTTCTCAATTAATTCTATTACCACTTCATGCTGTAGTAACGCCTACGCCTAAACCTGCTCAAACTCTTAATATAACACATCGAGGGGCGATTAAAAGAAAACCCAGCTGGGGGGAAAGCAGCACCAATCGTAGCTCTGCCACCAAAAACTCGTAGCGTGTATAAACGAATTAGAAGCGAACAGAAACACTCGCACTCGTTGGGTGACTCTTTCGTCTAGAAAAAGATGCAACACAACTTAAACTTTCCATAAACCCCTCCATCACTCTTGGAAAATCCGAGTTGAATATTCAGCCCCACTGAAAGAAACTCGAATGTCCCATTAGGTCCCTGTCTACACTAGGATTCGGTGTCGTTTCAGATATGCGCGAAATTCTAGTTGTTGATTAAGTTGAGGAGAGACAACTTACAGGAGGTCCTGGCATCAGAAAGTCACAAAACTTAGTTATCTACCTTTCTATATCTACCCCACGCCCGTTAACAGCGCTTAACGAAGAAACCAACTTACAAGATATCCGGTAACACCTGAACTCAAGGAAAAAATGCTATTCATACCTGTTTTTGTTCTTGAGATCAAAGGAAATATTGGTTCTTCGTACAAGCACTAGATAAGGTATTTGGCACGTTTTCTTTTAGCTGCAACCCCCCTCGGAAGTCCAACTATTAAGTTTCGATGCTATTTCGCGTCAACTATCAGAAAAAAATGACAATTCGGTGCGGCCGCTGCTTCCAGAGGCATAGTAAAAGGATTGACACTCACACCCTTCGTTGCCGACCATGCAACTCGACAGACCAAACGGAAGAGAATCATCAGCTGTGTTATAACGACCCGCACCCATGTATATCTCGTCGAATTCAATGCTCCGGGCCTAACCTCAGCATATACTCCTGAGTTTCTATCTCTTCCTTGCATATACCATATAGTGTCATAGGCTGGAAGCTTAACATTAATTGGGCTAAGACTCAGACCAATCATACAATCCCGAAAGAGACCTTGTCTCCTATTTTTAGAGAGGTCGATGGAGATATCGAGAACACCTTATTATCGTTTATTTTTAATTATTCGAGTATGGATCGCAGGACTGGCTACTATGCGAAAACGTCTACAATTTTTATTCTTATTTCCTTCCATTTTATAGGGGTTTACGTATTACAGAGCCAGTTACACCTTCTAAGCGCGCAACAAGGTATACTGCTAGTTCAAACCTGACCACTCAATATATTCGAGAAGATAAAGTAATATTCTACCTAACGATGGAGCTCGCGAACGTCATTGCGGCATTCCAGCGCCAGGAACTTGCTTGGCACAATTGCATAATGATTCTCAAATGCTTCAAAAGTTGCACATACAGCATCGTAGTCAGCTTTCAAAATTATGAGGAAAAAGAGATTTCAATTGCCATTCAAGCACACCTTCGGTCGGCAACCACTCACTTTGTATCCAGAGAAAACAATTCCACTGAACCCCCACCCTTGCTTACCACAGTGTCAGTCAAATAAAAACGGATAGGCAAATAAAATCTTAAGACCATAATAAATCAGTCACAATGGCTATCCCTCTAGTGTAATTTGACAGTACTACATCTTCACGATGTATATTTACACTCCTTCGTTTCTAACCTACGAGATTAATCACGTGAAACTAACACCACCCTTTGTTACAGCAAATGCATTTTTCCGTAATCATACTGACAGCTCGTTTCGAGTAACCACGGGTTATGATCATACATTCATGGTACTTTCAATATCATTTCTACTGTTTTATTTATAGAGTATCTATTGATAGAACAAATGAACATGGTAGATACACCTTCATATTGGGTTACGAATAATGTATCTAGTTTTCACATTCTATCCCATAGGGCTTAAACTCGTGTATATAATGAGACCTATTTCCCTTCAGAAACCTCCAGTTCTTTACTTACTGATGTTTCTGAAGGTAAGATAACTCTCAGTAGTTAGTCCAATTTAGTTCTTTATTTAGTGATGTTTCTGAAGACACTCAATACTTACTCTATCTTATCAATCTACACCTCATTAGATGTAAAGATCTACTCACCTGTTCCATGATCATCCTTGAACTCAATTCAAGACCTCAGCATTTATATCCTCCTTATTTATTCTTTGAATATTCTAACACCCTCTAACGCTCTCGTAAATAAACAGCTCGATAACCATCTGCGGAAAATCTTTCTTTACCGAGCTAGCCCCGGGCAGTTGAGAATACTTGGTCTACTGTCGTTCGGAATGGTCATAAAAAGATCAGGGCAGCACCATCTCGTTCCTCTACAAACATAAATTCTAATGTGTAGACGAAGAAGTCTAACCCCAAGCCTCTCCATAGGTAACAAGCCAGTCGACTCTCACAAATGACGAGGCTCCCTGAACTAGCAGCAAGCAGTCATCATTAAATGTTGTTAATCAGAGACTTTTTCTACGCCTCCCACCAGAACACAAGTGGCGAAAACTTTCTCCCGCTGGTATTCGTGAAGTGATTGAATGAAAACTATCTTTTTCACCCTCGTTTATCGGAAGAGCTAAGCCGGTACACTGGGCTTTACTTTAAGTCTCTGTAGCTTAATTGCCCGCGAATCAATTTTAAATGCGGCAAATTTATTGTTCTTAAAAGGATCAAAAATAAAACCCGCCACAAACTTGATCCCAGTAATCATACCAATAGTTCCTGCATACAATCGTATGATGAAAGGCCGAATAAAAGTAGGCAATTCCGTGCTTGCTTATGAGATCGAGCGAGTTTGATCAACACAGCCAGCCCAATTAAAATTTTACAGAAAAGACTACCCAGAAGTTCCTCATATAAAATATATAGCATTCTAATCCAATGCACCCCGGCCTGGTCTTAGAGTATTTGAAGAGTCTGAAATCGAGAAGCCCTTTAAAAGGTAGCAAGCTTTAGATTTCTGAAAGCCTTGCAATGGCCACCATGCTGCTAAGAATTTCTCAAGAGCACCTTCATGTGAAAACTGTGGGGGCCGACTTCGCTCCGATAGCCACGGATGTCTTGCTTGCCCTACTCGCTCAGGCGCACCTTCCAAAGAGCAGATGAAAATATATTGACAAGCATGTGAATGTGAATATTAAGCAGTGATGCGAGCAAAAGAAGTCGAGGAGAAGGCTGTTAATTTATTTCAGGGATTTGGAGTAATAGTCTGTTAGGACTATAAATCACGAAGGGATGAAAGATAAATAGTATAGTAAAGTTCGATAAATATCAATTCTTTTTGTGTTAAGATTAATTTTCTTCTTTTTTAAAGTGGTACATCTCAGAGGTAGTAGTACTCTGAGTTCCCTAACTATTCTATTTACTAGGATAGTAGGTCTCAGGGCTGGTAAAGTTATCCCTGAGTTTCCATACCACTTATGAACACGGTTGCGGAATACACTAGTTCCAACAAAGGCTATATTCACAGAGAATTCCCTAAGCACTCCAAAGAATATTGAGTCTTCGGAAATTAAACACTAGCAGTAATGAAACCCAGGCGTCTCCCCTCGAAGTCTCGATGGGTGTTACGGAGCGGATAGTAAAATGGACGTTGCACATTAACGATGCTGCCAAGGTTTTATTATATTTTTCTATGGACTTCTACAATAGGAGATTAGCTACCTTAAGTAATCCTTAACCTAAAGGAAGTGATCTAGTTGTTATCAGTGATCTCCCACTTCTAGGTGTCCTTTATTTCCAGCCCCTTCATCAAATTACCCGACTGACCACAGTAGTCTTCTATGAAGTATCACGTGACATGGTGTTATTTCGCAAGGCCTGAAAGACAGCCCAGTCGTCCGGTATCGGGCATAGCCCATAACAATGGGTGACGGAATACAATTATGAAGGGCGACCGAACAAATTGCACCATCCTTCAAGATGTACTCAACTTCATTTCAATATGTGTAGAAAGAGGTAGCACTGCATACGACATCGCATTGGCTCGTGCTTGCGAACTAAAAGTAGATTAGATGTCTTATTCAAGAACCTTGGTGGTCCGGGTGCACGAAAACGTATCCTTATTATGACCAGCACTTACCTTTTGGAGGAGGTAACGTCTGGTCTCGGACAGCCACTTACGCAAATAACACACCGAGAAAATAACTTCTTTTCAAAAATATCTGTCATCTCCGACGGGTGATTATTGCTGGGTGGAAGTAAATGATGTAGCATTTTTGAATTTGTATGTGGCACCACATAATCCCCATGCTGTAGAATTACTCTTAAATTGGACTTCCCTGCCCAAAACAATGGATATTGGCAACTTGAACTTAGTCCACCGAGCTTGGCAACCTGATACCAGAAATAATTATGAACTAGGAGAAGAAATAGAAAAATGGGCTGAAGAGCACAACTTGATTTGTCTTATTGCGGGAGAGCCTATATATCGAGCTGGGAATACTCTAGATTTGGCGTGGACCAACATAAACGGGACAGGCATGGGTAAATACCGAAGAATGTGTGTTAAGCGGCCATTTTCTTATTTGTGGCTTTGTGTCCAATTGTAAAGGGACAAGGAATAGTTGCAAGTGAAATCTTTGTGTAACGAAGGCAAACATCCCACAGTTTACCAAAGCAGTTTCGCAATGGCTGCTCCCAATCACTGCTTGGAACACAGCGAAAGAAACGGAAATTTTTGCTCAAAATCCTTCTCAAGTATTATAAAACGCTCATAAAGCAGTGGTTAAGCGGCCCAATCGGCAAAATGGTAGGTGCGCTCTCTGTTGAACCTCTGAATGCAAATTGGCGCTTTTATATTATCCTGAGGCAGTCACTAAATACGATTGCTCTTTACTGGCGAAATATTTAAGGGTCATATTCGCCTCAGCTAAAAGAAAACATTGGAAGAAAATAGTAGAAAATATGAAATCTTCACTAATTACTTTCAAGCTAGTACCATTGGCGGCACCTCGACATATCGTTACACCTCCTCTTCTATATGAAGGACAATTTATTTCAGACCAGGCAAAATGTTCAATCATTCTTCGAGACAGACTATTAGCACGATACTCAGTCTTAGATGACCTCTCACCCTGCTCATTAAAAGGCAAGAATCGTATCCCTTGATCGGAAGAACTGACGGAGCTGGAAGTGTAAATATACACTATCAACAGCGGTAATACAAGTCCAGAAACTATTGGAATACCTGTATAACTACTTGTATCCAATAGGGAGAGCATTGTTCTAAAGGTAACACTTCTATTTCGAGCCTGTCTCCGACATGGATACCATTAAAATTGTTTCAAACTTACTAAGATAGTATTATCTCCAAAGAGCGGGCGCGACCTATAACCAATAAAAATATGGAGACCGATATCTTTACTTGTTTGTGCAAAGATTCGAAAAAGTATTAGCGAAAAGAATGTCACATCTTCCTATCATATTGGGTGTAGTGGGTCATCAACAATCTGGAGCGCTACAAAAGCGATCAGCAACATACCTTGTCTTGTGTATTGCATGACATTAAAGAAGCTAGGTCTCAAGATTGGACCTGAACACTTGTGACACTCGATATGTAGGGTGCATTTGATTCAGTCTATCACAACAGGTTGTTTAGGCGGATGCAATCACAAGAATGGCCTGATTCAATTCTTCGGTACAACTCGTCATTTCATGACAACCGTTCGGCTCAGGCTCGATATCAAGGTGGAGTAACTAGTCCAAAGAAACTAGAGTGTGGAGTGCCTCAGTGATCACCTACATCTCCACTTCTATTTCTTCTGTATATGGCAGAATCAATGTGCAGTGGGAATAAAAATGCACGTTTTAGCTATGCTGATGATTTCAGAATTTTAGGTATTGGTCGCACAGTTAATGAATCAGCAGCAGCAGCGCAGCGAGAGGTGGACATTCTGCTAAATTAGACACAAACTGTAGCTGTTCGTTGTTTGTTTGTTTGTTTGTTTTTGTTTATCGTCCTTATGGAGTCTAAGACTATTAAGGACAAGAGATCATGACTACGTGATTTAGATTAATTGGACTCTCACACTCAATCAGCATATGCGAATACCAATGCGAGAAATAAAGTTACCTTCTGTACTTCTCTTCCATGAATATCCGCCAAAGGGCAAAATCTCAAAAACCTTTGTTTGTTCAAGTGTACCTCCATCAACGTATACATTTCACTCCCCAAGAAGGTAGGGTCTACTGGATTCGAACCAGTGGTCTTCCGTCTCAAGTGGGGCAGGTGTCAAGGCTACCCAAACTCTACTTAGAGGGCCAGCCCGGATAGCATACCACTACACCATCTTACCCGAAGCTGTTCATTCTCATGTAGTTGGAAGTTATTCAATTCCCTGGGTATAAGAGAGAAGCACCTTCCCCAGGAGCACTGATAACAGTGGTAGATGCGTATGTGGCTCTGATGGCAACATATGGTACTGAAGCATGATTGCCAGGTTT
>JAHYSP010002292.1:13743-29509 GCA_019455505.1 Pleochaeta shiraiana
CAGAATCTCCCTAGGGTATCAACCCGTAACAGTCAATTAACTATAATTTGGCCACTGATAGAAATCAATACCAAATTACTTGTAGTACCTTTTATAATAATTCAGTAAGTCTTTCTTGCCCTTTTCTACCAAAGCCGTCATTCTATCTTTGAATGATAGAATTTAAATGTACCGGTTAGATGATAGAATTTCCCAAATTCACAGCCATTTTATTTCTGTACTTGAACAAATGGCTTGTCTGATGAGAGTAGCCTGACCACGTTACTATGTCTGTCCGTATTTTTACAAAACTGTAAGATGCATATCACTCAGGGTATGATGCTGGATCTAGTGTTGATCCTCTTTGAAATACATTTTTGGCAATATATTCGGACACGATTGAAGAAAACTGCTTATGCGCCTCAGAAAATTTATGCTTTGTTTTGTGAATTGGCACAAAAAAGGCCCAGCTAGCTCCTGTATAGCCCTGCTCAGACTCACTTGAGTCCCATTATTATACCCTGGAATTCATACATGCATCATACAGTTTTGTAAGTATTACGGACAGACATAGTAGTTAACGGTGTCCTAAATCTGTTTCTCGATATCTATATTGCTGTTGTGGGCTATGCCCGCTCTAGTGATGCTGGTCCGTTCCAGCCCAAGCTCGTGGTTTAGTTTGCAGTATTGGTCTATTGATGCTTAGTCACAAATGATTCGAATTGCAAATCACATACTAATAACACAAGGGTGTAGGAATAGCAAGTGATCTCGAATTTCCAAATCACTCGGGAAATTGCACTAGGAAAGTTAGAGAGTTGGAGATCACTAAGAGTAGACAACTTGTATATATACTAACCACCGCACGACAGTAGATAGACATAGAAAAGTATAATACTTTGGTGGCATAGCTACGTGTGGCGTCCGTTAGACTGTCATCACTTAACAATTGCAGCAACTCTAATTTACGGAACTTCTCTGGGATAATTATTACATGGGCATAATTTACGAGAGCTATGCAGGTTGTGTCGTCGCTTAAAGCTGAGTTTCTCTCATCAGAATTGACGGGAGCCTGGCTTTGTGAAGATGTTGGTACCTGGAACCTTAAGGGACAACAAATGTCAACCTGTAAGGGACCAGTATGCAAGGATGACTCATTCCGGACCATCACCTAGCTATGCCGAAATTCCGATCAGCATGCCACAAGTATAGCTACTTTCCTAAATATCATGAATTTTTATATGTACTTATCCAAAATATTTTCATTCTGTATGTTGCAGCTATTATTGTTTGGTTTTATTCTCTATCACACATGCGCTCTATTTTTCATGCTCAACTTTGTTTGCCCCTTAATGCTTGCCATCCAGTCCATCAATACCACTAATTATAGAATCATGTATGGAACGGGAATGCGAGTAGTATACACTGATCTTTTAAGTATTCAGTCTATATTCGGATTTGATAGCTGCTTTGAGAATTCTACAGCATGTATGTATAACCTAGATAAATCCATCAGAAAAAGGAGAATTAATCAATTCATCTTCTCTCAAAGTAAATCATCCAAGTCCCATCTGTGTCACGGTTTGTTTTTTGATGCTTTAAGCAAAATCGAATAGGCAAAGGTTATGTTTATATTTTCACTGGCTATCTAATCTCAATCTAAAGTCTACTTTTTCACTTGCTTTGTGGTTCCTATAATGTTTACCATAATTTGGTAACTTAACAAATAACATACATAAGAGAAGTTCTGTGCCTTGCCATCGACACCTAGAGTATTTTATCTACTTCCAAGCTGGCTCGTGCACTTAGTGACCGAGGGGTGTGCTAATAGTATTATGGGCTGCAGACCTGACATGGATGTAAGACATCCTGGTATACACACCATGCTATATCTCAATAGTCACGTGACAACGAGACCGTATTAATCCACTGACTGCGATGACCATCGTTGGCTGCAGGAACCAATACAGGCTTACAAGCCGTCATAATCTGAATCACAACAATCGAGGCTCCTCGTGGTATATTCTTGCCTATGATATGTCGAGCATACAGGCTGTCGTCTTGCAAGTCATTCTCCTCGTTAAAGGATACGGTCCGTTCTTGTCACGGTTTGAGTAAGAATGTAGGAACAACTTAATAGTCAAAGGTAGTTAAGATTCTATCTGCTCTAAGAAAATTTCTACAGCAGGATATGTCCTGGATATATAGAAAATCAGACCTTCCCAACTTTAGTCATTAATCCCTTTTCGTCCGCTTGTATCCCATCTTAGTCAACCCAATATCAGGGCGCAACCTATCTGATCTATAATTATCATTAGGGGCTGAAAGCACAGTAGCATTGACAATGTCGTTGCTAGCGCGAACCATTGAACAATCATTATAGTAATATAGAATACTACAAATAGGGCTTCTAATATCGGGCTACTCCAAAACTATTAATAGAATAGCTCCAGACTATGAATAGGCTGTTAATAGGTTATTAATTAGGCTACCAGGAAATGTTACCGCAAGGCTGTGCGTATGTGCTTGGCAAGTCCAAGATACAGGAATATACTGGCTAGCAACCCATCATAGTTCGGGCAATTTGCACGTTTCCAGAGCGTTGCCTACAAAGTTGTACGGGGTCTAAAAGCGGGAATTTAGTGCGCTCATGATCCCAATACCAATGTCTGTGAAAATTTCCCGGAGTCAGCCCAAGAGTATCCTTCTTTAACTCGCATATATGAACGCAAGGCAGCCCAATGGATTGTTTGAATACCCCTGTACATGGCCGAAAACTTCGCGAAACAGTCTCTAAATGTTTTTCCACTTATTTTAGTGCGTATCATGTCACGACTCCGCAACAGCCTTTGAAAAGCTTTTTGTTAATCTCGAGTGGTGTTAGATTTCGCATCATACTTGTGCGGGTTGAAACTGCCGTTAATTGTTGATACGACAGCTTCAATGCATAACAAAGTCGATAGGAAATCTCCTTGTGTTTTTTTTCCCTGCCGAGATATCACTTTATATAGGAATGATCGCCTTCCACACGCGAAGTGACCCGTGTGCCGAAATGTAAAATTTGATTAGTCCATGCATACACAAGTCGTTATTTCTGGCCTTCTTTTAACCACAGCCTTTCTAAATATGTCAGAATAGTCAGATACTTCAGGTTGGAGTATTACTTCCGAAAATTGTGCCAATTTAGGATAAAAATAGGAATTGTTGGTGACTCTATAATATTCCCCCATGCAGCTTCAAATTTTTGCCATTCTTCATTTCCCACAGTCTTCTTACAGATAGAAAGTACACACTTACATGCCAAGTACAAAATAAAGTCGGAGTATTTAGAAACACATCTTTGGATGCAATTTTCTCGATTTTATCATCATCAATGCAAATTAAACTAGGGATAATTTGGAGATCTTTAAAGCATTGATATGCCCAGGCGAAATCTTCTTGCGCTTCGCCCGCAAGGAAGCTGAAGTCAATTGTGAAAGTCAGACCTGAACTTGTGACTCCTAAATTTGCTCAGTTAAAAAGATAAGTGGCAAATATCTTGCGTACCGATCATGTGAAGAAGTGGTGTATTGAATTTATTGGTTTTATGGGTGTTATCAACAGATATAACGTTTTGATTTTTCAGGGCAAGTTTTATTGATTCTGGGCATGCAATAAATAAATAAGTGCCATATTAGATTATCAGGTATTAAATTAACTTTGAGATGAATCCCTTTATTTGCTAGGTGCTGAATCCCTTTATTTGCTAGGTGCTGAATCTGAGCATCTTTTACAGAAATTCCGAGTCTCTTCTCCCTTTTAAAATAGGCGTTTATGTTGTAGCTATCGTAATGTTGAAGAGATGTATTTGTCTCCTCCCGGAGATATGTTATTGCCTGACAGGGTTGAACACCTATGACCGTGTTAAATAGTTTTTGTAGGGATAGCATAGTCTCCTAGACATACCTGCACTATGCAAGTCTCTTAGTTGATTTATAGTTTCTTGTCCAATCTTGCGGTGTGCCTAATGACAACTGGTTGCCTGGCTAGGAGGGTGATAATGTCTACTGAAATCAAGTCTAGACCTGTGTCGAAGCTCCCAAATTGTGTTAGTTTTGCGTGTGTACGTTATTTTTTTTCAAGTAGATGGAGTCTATTAGGGCTGCTCTTCTAGCGGTGGTGGGCCATAACAATCGCATTTGTATTGAATTTTTGTTTGTTTGATCTCCTGTGACCACCATATCTTGGACAGGGCGCATAATTTCAGCTTCCTCGCATGTTGATTTAGAACAGTGGTTAAAGTTTTTGATATCCACCGAGCTTCGTCATCAAGGTCCTCTCTGGTGCTGTTTTCATCGAAAAATTGCCGTATTTCCGATTTCTCTTTCAATGCTTCATGAGCCGGCCGATATTTATTTTCCTATCGTCATTTCTTTGATGACCCACCTTGGGATCTCTATTTGAGCTCCCAGAGACCCCATGGGTTTGCCCGTATTTTCTAGATCAAACGTTGTGAGCTCGTGGTCTGAGGTGGTAGCGTAATCAGGGTTGTCGCGCTTTCCGCTTATAATAGATAAATGCATAGAGTTCAAATATTCAAGACTTCAAGACTTGAATTTTAAAGACAAGAGGTTGCACGGTTTTCCTCAAGCAAATCGTGGGAACGCGTATTATGTACTTGCTTACATCATCTATTATTTACTGGTCCGTGCATCAGTGGCAACTGTTACTGCTGATGGCCTCGAAGCCATCACAGGGTCGATAGTTCACGAAGGAAGATATCCCAAATCTGGGGTATTAAAGATGATGTAGATTATGGAACAACCTTTTGTCTACTTTGACCTCATTTTCACCGATGTGTCATTTTGACTATTAGCCCATATCTGTCTATGATATTTTCTAGTTGTTCAGCTCGCTATCTGTACTCACATGCTGGGTCCCAGTACAGTCTATGAGAATTAAAGTCGCACACTAGCTCTATTCTGTTCTCTATAATAATTTTTCCGTCGATGTCCTTCACAACTCTTCTTTGCTCATTTCTGGTTCCACACCTAGGTTTTACTTCTCCGACCAAGTTGTCGAAGACATTGACAGTTCTTGATTTTCTCTTCTTTATCTGAGAATTAAGCTCTCAAATATCTATGAATTGGATTTACGGATGCTCACTTAAGTCTGAATGGGTCTCTATAATCATTCTACCCCCTAGATCTCTCTGTTGGAAATTATTGGTAAATTGAATTTGATCGATGCTTTATGTATTATATATTTAAAAGAGCACACTCTATCTAAGCTGGAATACTTCTCTGCTATACAGTGAAAAATATCTATCATTTAGGTTGGTACATTTAATGATGGACTATAGCAGTTTCGTTCGAGTCATGGTGTCGCGTACCAACGGCCTACAATCCGGACCCAAGTTTCACAACTATACATCCCGAGATTTTAAGGAATTAAACGATCCTTGTCGGGAACCCAAACACTACTTGAAGTAGATTGTGACTCAAACACAAACTACCCAACTTCCAACACTTTCTTTACTCCAACAGCAATTCTTTGCTGTCGACGTTCGCCCATGTAGCCAGATCTAAATTCATAAGCTGGGTTTGTCTTAATTTTCCTACCAAGGTATGGCTCTTGTAAGCATAAAATTTCCGCTCCTATGTCATCTCCTACCTGGAAATTAGCTTGAAATACAGCGTAATTGCGCTGGCAATTATGTTGTACTATTCACATGAATAGATGTACTTGTTATGGTTATGAGCTATTTGATAGTATTATTTCTACCTTAGAGTAATATGGGGAGTAAATGATAAGATAAAGAGTATAATATTGAGAACTATAACTAGATATATAATGCCTGCCTTCGCCTTTCTCTAATGAGATGGAATGTCTCTATATATTCATTCCATCTATCCTCAAATATCGTAATATTATTCATCTACCACGTTCCATCAACTTCCAAAGTTATTAATTCTATTTTATTCCACTGAATTCTATTCATTACATAGTTAATGTTGTGCACTGACCTATGTCATACTTTACAAGAATAACCTTGTAGAAATTGTTATTAATAGAGAATAGGGATGAGAAGTATCAAAAGAGTTATATTATAGTTACTTAGACAAGAGATGATCTACACTTCATATATATACACAAATAGAAAAATACACAGTTGGAAATAGAATCATGAATGATAAACATAAATCAGTGAAGCCCTCATCATGACGTGACTTAGTTCGTCATAACATCTCGTGTTGAACTAGTTAATATTGATGCTATCCATTTTACGGGAAAACGACAAACCAATCGATATGGTCTTGTTGGGAACTCTTACGTAATCTGATATCAGATATTTTATTCACGTAATAAATTACTTCAATAGAAATACTAGCCCTTGCCTCAATAGCCGATCGGCCTCAGCCTCGGTTCTTACTGTAAATTAAATCCATGAGTGTCGTTTTGTGCCCTCTTCTGTAATGTGATCCATGCGTTCTTGTCTTACTATCCACAGCAGTATTAATGAGATTTCCAGGGCTGATGAGCCCGCGTGGACTTCCTCTCGTATCTGATCCAGAACTTTTAGCTTATAATATCTTTCGAGTTCGACAGTATAAGCCTTCAAGTGGACAAATTGGTAATTGGCTGCAACTTCTGTAATTTCTGTATTAAATCTTGGAGCGAACTGTAAGCACAATTCCTCAAAGTGTGGGAATATCGAATCAGTCGTTGTCTTAGTTGTGAAGAGTCCTGTCAAATTACCACGATCGTTGTACCTAATCTTACCTAATCTGAGATTTGCCGGGACTTTCATACTTAAAAATTTCACATTCACTGCGTAAAATATGTCTTGCGCGATATGCTAGAATTGGGCGGGGGCTTCTGTTCTTATATGAAAATTTACTCTGCGATTTTATTTTTCCGATTTCTTGATAGGGCCTAGAAATGTGTTTCCGCTCTATGAGCTCTTTTTTGATCCTTTCCCTTGAACCAAGATCAACTTATGAGCTTTGTTTGTTTCTGGTACATTTTTTGCGGCTATGGAGACAGTTTTAGGTGCTGCAGTCTTAACTTCAAGTCTTGTTAGGTTTATTGCCGCCTTTGGAAGGGTATTCACTGAGAATTGGTATTCAGGGAGTTGTGTGCTCCTCGATGCTGACGATATTTAAACTTTTTTGGATGCACTGTTCCCTGGAACTGTCAATAAATTTTTGAGATGCGCCACTTACCATATCTTTAACATTATCTATGCCACAGGGTAAGTTCTTGTTCAGGTATACACTTCGAACCTCTTTTAGCAAATTTTCTAGTTCTTTCTTCACACACAAATTCTCTTCCTTGAAAGCCTAAAACATTGCTGAATTCTCCATCACCATCTTTACTGTCATAACCTTGTACAATTCCTGCAGCATTTTATGTAGAATTTCCATAGAAAAGCTTTCTTGCGGGGATTTCGGAAGGGTCTGATGACTGTAGTTGATTTATGCTGCCGTTTCAAAGGTACTAGTTTGAGGGTTCATAACGGTTCGATGTCCTTGAGGTCCCATTCCAGGTCTCGTATTTTTCATTACACAATCTTAGGAGTATTCCATCCTTACTTCGGGTGTTGCTTGTTCTGTCTGTCACCGTTGCTCTTGCATATTCTATGGTTGGTACTGAATGGAGAGGGGAAGTAGGGGGCTCTGCCATCGTATCCGTTATCTACCTTGTTTTGAACTTAGGCAGACGCCGGAGATGAGAGGGAGATGTGCTTAGAATAATAATAAGGGATCAAAATTGACTTTTGGAACTTGGAATTATCTATCCAACATAGAAAGTTATTGAGACTTGTATTTTACATGTAAAGCTGTAAATTAAGAGTCCTCTCCAGATGATTATGATAAACTTGTTAATAAAACTTGAAATCTATATATGAATCATAAACTTTTAAAAGATAAATAAAACTAACTTCAGTTTAACAGTAAGAGCTTTGCAGGCTCCGGTTTGTTGGAAAAGGCCGGGTCAAGGTCAGGGTGATAGACTTATCCTTGATAATTAGTGCGCTATCTTTTGCCTAAGACACTTTCCTCACAAAATTCCGTGCAGCAGTTAACTTGTTAACTTTTCATTTCAAATCACAATTTTATTAAAAATATGATTCAACATAAAAATTTATGCCCAATTATAAGTATTGAAACGATATTAGATCAATAAAATCTGTGGATACATCTGGAAACATAATCGTCATCATGATTGTTGCTGATCTCCGAGTACATAGCGTCTGCAAGACTTATTTGGTGTGGGTCAGCTCATCTAATATTGTAGGATGATTAAAATCAAAAACTTACTGCTTTTAAAACATCAACCCTCTCTTTTGATTGTTCAAAGACTCTTTTGTACTGCCGGATACTATCACGGATCATAGAATCATGTGAAATCCTCCCTTCACATATATCCTTAATTCGGAGTTCCATTTCCTTCCTCAAGAAAGGTTTACTGAGGCTTATCTCGAATCCCATCTTATCATAACCATCCACGAGAGCTACACCAAGTGTTGATGGTATAAATTCATCAACCCCACTACCAGCTTGGCGAATCGAAGATGTAGATCCTCCTCGGCCACCTCGACTTCCTCTACCTCTCCCCCTTCCTCTCCCCCTCTGTGTACCACCTCGAGATTGGCTTCCAAGTTCGTTGTCATTTGTAGGGCCAATAGTTGTTCCTTTAGGCCTCGTGAAAACATAATTTCTTTCCTTGATCTTAGCAATGTGTTCTGCCATGGTGGCATCGGTTCCAATACCATTGGCATCCATCAGACCGATTAATTCTGGCTCCGTGAGAAAACTTGGAGCTGTAGTTTTTCCTTCGGTTATCATGGCCTCAGTAGGTTCAAACCTTTCACCAAGCGTGAATTTGGGTAAAGTTTCACTGTCATTCCATTTCTCATAAGGATAGACATCTAAATAGTTCCGGGCTAGAACCACTACACCATAAGCGACAAACTCTTCTTCACCGTACTCAATATTGACATTTGTAGCCTGACCTTTGGCATCATCTGAACAACATGCAAGAAAACGACGTGTGATGAACTCATAAACCCGTGCTTCTTGCTGATTCAAGTTTGATGGCGAGACCCAAGTAACCGGGTGGATGGGAGGATGAGCCTTGTCATCATTTCTACCTTGACGTGGCTGTACAAAAGCACCATCTAAAAGTCCTTGTGCATAGGATCCCCATCTACTATCTTGAACTTGCTTCTCTACTAAAGCTCTCAGATTAATACCAGTATCAAATCGATCGGTTTCGGTTCGAGGATAACTGATAAACCCTTTTTGGTATAGAATTTCAGCATGATTCATTGCTTCTTGGCTATTCATCTGAAGAAACCGACTCGCCATTTTTTGAAATTCAACTGTAGTGAGGGGAAGAGGTTTCCATTTACTCGTCGGCTTTTCCTGGACTTTCGTAACTTTTGCTAGCTTGGCTCTAAGGCATCTCTCGAAAATGATTACGACTAACATACGATCAAAGAGTCGCCTTCGTTCCCAGGAAAACTGAACATCGACTTCATCACGTCGATGTGTGACTTTGATACTCCAAAATTTTTCAGGTACAAAGTTCTTGACCCGAAAGTACCGGTCAACAACGAATCCGAGAGTTGGAAATTGACAAGAACCTATTCTTGAATGAGTAAATTTACACAATTTTCTGGAAAGTTTTTGAAATGACCATAACTAATTACCCGGGTTTTACCGTCTGGGCTTTTCGATAAAGCATCCCCGAGAGGTCTCAATGTTAGCGTTAAGTATCGGGTAAAGGCAAGCCCGATTCTTAAATCAATTTCAATGCGTGCTGCAACCGCATTGACTTGACGATCATCAAGGTGGGTAGGGTTTTTGGCAGCTTGAATAACATGCCTTGAAATTTTAGCTAGACTGTAACGACGATGTGAATGCAAGG
The DNA here is from genome assembly GCA_019455505.1 of Pleochaeta shiraiana. Taxonomy (NCBI): domain Eukaryota; kingdom Fungi; phylum Ascomycota; class Leotiomycetes; order Helotiales; family Erysiphaceae; genus Pleochaeta; species Pleochaeta shiraiana. The sequence goes on from JAHYSP010002292.1 coordinate 23,638, forward strand.
TAATGGCTCACGCTCGCTCAATATTACTGAATCGAGCTCGGATAATTTGGAGATTAGGATTTGCTCTCAAGGCCTCCGCTCTGATTTCCCCACCAATATGTTCTCCTTCTCTGTCACAATCTGTCCAAATGAAAAGAGCCCTAGCTCCTCTAGAATTCTGGGTGATATTGGTTGCGATTGATCTTTTAGACTGTAAATAGTCTCAGTATCTCGAATCAATCAACCCCCTAGAACTATCAAATACCGACCGTATCAATTGCCACGCGGACTGGGGCTTCAAATAAGCTCTCTGGTGGAGGATAATCCCAATTTTTGTAGTCATCCGAGAATTTAGCTTCTGTCAAGTGGCCCGATACCGAAGTCATGATGACATTACAGACACCCAATTGTCTCCCAAAATCAAATTTGAAGGAGTAGTTTTTGATGAACTGATTGCCTGTATTTGACTGAACGAAAGTCAGAGAGAGGAGTGTGAAATATTTAGCCTACTGGCGATACTCATACAGTTGTAAAGAGGCCACCTGATAGGTGACCAGCGACAGCTTTCGCTATGGAATTCTTTTCAGCAACACAGAGAATTCTTTGCATTTTGACGGTAAGCACTTAGTGACATCCGGGGTTGCATAGATACTCAAATAAACGTCTTACATAATACTTGGAAATCTTCGATTACAAATATACACTAAGCAAAATAACTGTTGATAAAATCGCACAAATGTAGTCCCTCCACTCGCAACATTACAAACACTCCATGTAATTTTTCCATGTCGTAGTCAGATAAAATTCAAGAATCGTGGTTATTCAATGATGTTAGTTTTGTTGAAAAATTCTAAGATTCTGAGGTATTTATAGGGGTTTGAAGTTAGAGCTGCATGTCATCAGTTTTTTTGCTTAAGGGTCACGTATATAAATAATCACTGTAGCTTGAATTGTAACAATCTAAATTTCTTCAAACCAATCTTGTTTGGTAGCTCTGACTTTCAACTGTCAGTTGACGTAATGAAAATCTACTACTACAACCAAAATATCTATATAATATACCATAAAGTCTCTCACTTCTGATCAAAAGGCCCAGATTATATATCTTCTTAAAACGGGTTACTACATCCGAGAAATAGCTACCTATACGGATATTCTCTACTCCGCTGTACCTAAGTACTGGTCTCATCAGCTTTCTGGGCTTCCAAAGTCTGGAGGTGAACGCCTGCAGAAGCTCTCCTCAGCTATCGTTCGCTACGCGACGCGGCTTTTTTTTTGTTTATCGTCATTATGGAGTCTAATACTATCAAGGACAAGAGATCATGAGTACGTGATTTAGATTTACTGGACACTCACACTCAAACAGCATTTGCGAATATCACTACGAGAAATGAAGTTATTTTCTGTATTTTTCTTCCGTGAATATTCACCAAAGGAAAAATTCTCAAAAAACCATTGGTTTTTAATTGTTACTCCAACGTATACATTTCACTCCCTAAGACGGTAGGGTCTACTGGATTCGAACCAGTGGTCTTCCGTCTCAAGTGGGGCAGGTGTCAAGGCTACCCAAACTCTACTTAGAAGGCCTGCCCGGGTGGTATATCAATACACCATCCGACCCGCGACGCAGCTTATCGTTACTGGTAAAGCGCAAACTGATGTTGAAGTGGCTCAATAGCTCCAGAATATCAGGGATAAGACCTTTACGTCACAGACAATTAGAAATTGTATGAAAATCGCGGGTTTTAAGGCCTTTGTGAAGAATAGAAAGTCGCAGTCTTTTGAAGAGGCATTGTCGCGACCAACTAAACTTTGCGATTGCTCATCAAGATTGGATATTGGACGACTGAAAAAAAAAATATTTAGTCAGACGAGACCAAGATCAATAGATTTGGCTCGGATGGCAAGCGTTGGGCGTGGAAGGCAGGGAGAGAAAAGGGCTTGGTTGATGGAGAAGTTGAGAGCACCGTCAAGTATGGGGTTGGCTCAATAATGATATGAAGATGTATTCTTGGGCTAGGGACCGGATTGTATACAATATTACTGGGAACATGACTAAGGAGCTTGACACCCAGATTTTGGACAACCAACCTCAAGAAAGCCTTAGGAAATACGACCAAGATGTAAGGGAGTTTATTTTTCAACAGAATAATGATCCTAAACATACATCCAAAATGACCACCGAATATCTTAATGACCATGGATTGAGACTATGAAAGGGCTTGCACAGTGTCCAGACCTCAATCCAAATGGGTATCTTTGGGACACTTGAAGGGCAGGCTGAAGTAGTATGAGAGCCCGCCTAGTGGGATAGTCGAGCTCTGGGAAAGAATATAGAAGAAATGGGATAAAGTACCCGCGGAAACATGTCAGAATTTGATTAAGAACATACCCAAGAGAATTCAGGCAGTTATTAAGGCCAAACGAGGCTATACAAGGCATTAAGAACCAAGAAAATTTTTGGCAAAAAAAGCAGTTGACATGAGTCTTGATTTCAAGTCCATGCAGCACTCTCAATACCTCATATTATAGTTAAAGGAAATCAAATATTGAAAATTCAAGAGATTTATATTTAATATGACGTTAAATTCCAGGAATTATGAGGCGAACGTGCAGAGTTATAAGTAATAGAATTAAAATTGTCGAATTATGTGAACAGTTTTATTGCTTAGTGTACATGTATATTACATCATATTACGCGACAAAATCAATAAAGTTTTATTATGATTTAACTTACTCTTTTTGTATAAAATCTGCATAATAGTCGTAATAATTCTATGAACTAAAAAATATCAAAACTGCATAATTTTAAATTTTTGAAAAAATCCTCTGATCACGTGACAGTTATTGCCTTTAAATTTGTTTATTAATACAAATTAGTCAGCAAACATTCAAGTCAAGACCAAAAAAACGTCAACGATTTCTCACGCCATCACGTCTCCCTATTCCTCTCCAGCTGTTCCTTCTAATTCGGCTCCCCTCATGCGATACCTTTCAAGTGCATCTCAGTTTGGTCATCGCGCTCGTGATGGCCAAATCACAACAACCACCTGCTCTGGCCCAGCGCGTCGCTAAAGACTCGAGCTCGTCCAGCGCGTTGCGAAGAGTCGAGCTACTTGGGTTCAATCATTCCACAAGAAGTTTTGGTCAGCCGTCGAAGAGGCTGATCCTATCATCCAGTCCTTCGTGCGTGAGCAAATGGACGCGTTTCTCTTTGTGGTTGCTTCCGGGCACTCTATGCGACGCGACAGCCAAAGACAACTCAAGCCATCGGGCTCATTACCCAAGCCCAGCCAAAGCATACCAGCACGACCCCCTATTTCTACAGCTAAGCAACCGCCATAGGCTCTCCTTTTACTAACCCTCCGGCGCCGTCTTCGCCACTCCTGTACGCCGGTTCCAAAACAAGCTCCTATCACCAAGGGCCCCAAAGCTATCTTCCGCCTCTCTGAAGAAGCACCACTCCTCAGAGTAGACGCAACTGCAGTCAAGTCTGCTTTCATCCAAATTGTTCCCGGTCTTAAGGATGGAATTGCCTCCGTTTCTCGCTGCTCAAATGGTTTCACCGTCACTTTCTCGTCTGATGCATCGCTAAAAATTGCGATGGACAATGCTGACTCCATAAAGGCGTCTCTTTCAGGTTCTCTAATTCAAATTGAGGACCGCATTGGGTACGTTGTTAAGCGTATCCTACGCACTATCTGGAATCCAGTCTCCAATCTGGTTCCCACCCCGCTTGATGATATCAAGAGCATTGTCCAGGCACAGACAGGCGTCGCTCCATGTAGCGCTCAATGGTTTGTACATGAAGATCGTCATGATCCTCTGCATACGGCGGTTATTTTCTCCCCAAAAGAGGTGTCTACGTTTCGAATCGTTGACAGCGCCCTCTCCCTACGGTATATTCCTAACCCATGGGTCTCACCAATCCTCTCGCTGCCGCATTCAAGCGTTGCGTGCTCGTTGCGGTGCCCCTCGCCACCACGGACAATGCCGCCACCTTTGTCGGTGCATTAACTGCCTTAATCCACATTCTGCAGACGACTCTAACTGCCCTCTTTGCCCTCTCCCTTTCAAGGGCAAACTTATTCACCCTTCAGAAAAAGCGATTACAGAACTCCGTTCATATAACCGCAATAATCTGCGGGAACAACGTCGCGTAGGGGCTGCTGCCACTTACGCAACTTCCACCACCTCTCCCGACAGCTCCAGCGTACTGACTCTCTCGACGAAGGCCCCCTCCGTCCCTTTTCAATTCACGCCTTCTGCCAGCCAGAACAGTTCCACACCTCTTGCTTCTGCTTCGGATGGGTCTATGGAAGTAGACCTAGACGAGCAAGTCTCCAATAATACCTCCAATAGTACTTTCAATGAGCAATAGAGTCTATTTAAGAAACCCCCCCTCCCCCCATCCCAAGCAAACGTTGGGCGTGGTGGATCTTCTCACCTCATTCTTCTATAAGCTGCATTTCAGGGCAAGTATGATGTGATCTTTGTCCAAGAGCCCTGGACAAAAACAATAAACCTAAAGAACGTAACCAATTCCCATCAGGCCTACGTTATCTTCACTCCTCCTAATCGTGACTAGAAAAATTCGCGCCCGCGCGTCCTCACTTATGTCCGAAAGAAATCTAACATCCGACCTACCCAGCTGGACTGTGGTCTCTCACCTGATATCATTGCCCTCCGTCTCCCGTGCTCTCCTTCTCTAGCTAAAGGCCATTAATATATACCGACAACCTCAAGCTCAAATGCCTGAGAGCCTCGATGCACTCTTAAGTTGGCCAGTTAAACCAAATACCATAATCATGGGAGATTTTAACCTTCACCACGAACTATGGGAGCCCAACGCCCAACGATTTCCGTTCTTCTGGCGTCAGCAGCTTTGTTGAATGAATTGACAACTATTCTTTGAGGTCGACATTGCCTTACGGAGCTCCCACCCATCGCGCTGGCCACGTCGTCGACCTAGTACTCACGAACATGGAAGTACTTTCAGCCCGTGTGGATCCGGAGACACATTCAACTTCCGACCACGAGACGATATCCGGCTTCGTCCAACTCTCGTCATCTAGGCGTAATCCAACGCTGAAGCTGCCCAAATTCAACGACGAGAAAGCTGAGGTATTTCGTCTAGCCCTTTCCGCTACCGCACCCCTCACCTCTTGGCCTCTCCTTTGAGAACCCAACCCCTCAGCGCCTGGAAGCGGTGACTTTATCGGGCATCACCGCTCTCTCGGCAATTCTGCTTGCAGCTAACCCGCCGAGGCCTGCTTGCGTACCATGCAAAGTTTATTGGAATCGCGAATGCTCGGACCAACGCCGTCAGTATCTCGAAGCTCGCCATAGCGGTGATCAAGATCTCATCAGCGAGGTACACAATAATTTTCGGAAATCTGCTAGAAGAGTCAAACGCGAACACAAGCGCTCCAAGTTGTATAATGTGTCTTCAATCCTGGAGGCCCATAAAGTTGCTGGATGACGGAAGTTATCTAGTCGCTTTGCCCCTCTCCCCCCAATTCATTTTCATTTTCAAGGTGTCACGTATAGCATACCGACCGACCGAGCGTGCTGACATATTTTTTCGAACTAAGCTTGTTCGCGCAATTGGTCAACCGGATATACCCAGGAATACCCCTACCTTCCCACTGCGTGCGATCCCTGCACGTCTCTCCATAGACGAAGATGAAGTACGCCACTGTCTTCTGGAAGTTTCGTCAACTACTCTGGGACATGAACACCTCTCTGTCTCAGCTCTCCGCCTGTTATGGGGAGCGGATACGTGGCGCTCGTGGATCGTTCACCTTTACAGTCTATGCCTGGAATATGGTCACTACCCCAATATCTTCCCCCACGCCGAAGTGGTGGTTATTCCTAAACCACACAAGGACGA
>JAHYSP010002297.1:3527-27738 GCA_019455505.1 Pleochaeta shiraiana
ACTTTATCTTCTCTTTCTAGATTGATAAGTCTCATCGCATCTACAGCCGTTTTGGCTTCGCCATGAAGAATCAAGCGAGCTAGCACCCGCTTGTCTCGCGGTGTTAGCTTGTGCCGTCGTCCCAGTACAGGTTCTGATGTCTGATTTGATGCTGTCCTCCCNNNNTTACTCACAAAGTTTTGACTACTATGAGGCAGTGACGTTGAGATACATAAGGTTTAAGCAGGTCACACCCAAAGGGAAAATGTCGGCTACAAAATGTGCAAATATTTCTCAGTGCCAAGACCACGATATGAATTGTAATCCCCGTGATTTTCGATCAACAAACATATCAAACTTGTAGGGACGAAGCTAATGATTACTATTCACCTTGAATTATCAATTTCTACGGCGTTGTTGTGAAGTTATTGACAAAGATATCAAAAGTAATGGTATTGTGCAAATGTTTTGATTGCTACTGTATAATTATGTAAGATAAGCTTATCGTATAAATAGTCCTATCAAACAACGAGGAGAGGGTAGACGATTATATATGTACATACCAGAACTCTTACGTGTTTTATCACTAAACATTCCATAAGTTTAACCAACAGATTCACAGTTGACTATCAACTGCGTTTCAGCCCGGGAGAATGCGTGAATTTAGTAGTTTAGTAGTGTATTCTGACGCTGACTGGGCAACACACAAATCAGATCGGGAAAGTATATCTGGGGGAGTTGGCAAACTTTGTGTTGCAGCTATCTTTTGGCTGAGCAGAAAGCAAAAGTCAGTAACTACATCGACAGCCGAAGCAGAATATGCATCGGCGTCTATAGTTGCCAAATTGGGACAATTGATGGCACACGTACTGAGAGATATGGATTATTCGCAGTACGTTGCTCAAAATGGTATGACTGTCGATACAAGAGATGACAATCAAGGCGCGATTCCACTAATCAAAAACCCTCATTTAAACGAACGATCCAAACACATTGATATTTTTTATCATCACATACGAGACCTTCATGACAAAAATAGAATTTCAACAAAGTACATACCCAGCCAAGAAATGAAAGCAGATGGGCTCACGATACCCTTGTCAAAGGGCCCCTTTGAGAAATTCGTATCGCAATTGGGTAAAGGAAGATATTATCAAATATATGGCCAATGGGGGAATGTTAAAAATGAGACTTTAATTGGTTTGCCATAACTTAGAATGATTTTCCTTCTTTAAGATTGTACAAGGATTTGGAATACAAGGCTGGGAATCTAGACGGGTTTCGGCGAAAGGCGTTGTCTCACGGATTATTTTTGGAGTCAAGGTCCCTTTTTTTATGATACCCCTAGTTTGTATTATACTAAGCTCATTCTTCCATCGAAGTTAAAAGGGATCTGGAATCCTTATAATTAGAAGAAAGTAGACGAAAAGAAGTGAATTAAAAGTTAATCAGTTCAAACTCTTGCTTCCCAAGCTAGTATTGTATTCATAATTTTAATAAGAACTTGCAATACAATCATCACAAGTATCTGGCCGACAAACCACTCCGCTTAACACTCAGACATCTCCAGAAGATTCAAATCAAACCTCTAACACACCTCAAAGCCAATAGGCACTATATGTGGCTGCACAAAAGATTTTACAAACAGTAATTCTCTCTTGAAATACTAGGGCGTTAGTTGCGACGAGTTTAGTAATAGACCGGCTCGTCGTCTTCGAAGTAGCGTGTTATCAGGTATAGGTAATTAGAGAAGGTAAGAATTGATGGGGGAACTTGGGTATGTAGCAACAGAAGCTAGAAAGTAATCTCGGAATCTTCAAGTCAAGGTAATGATATTATTCAAAGTTAGAGTACAAAATGCAAAGCTGGAGAACTATCTACATGATCATCTTCATACTTTATACAGCAAAGTAAGCTGTTTTGTCTACGCTCCGTAAGAATTACAACTCGGTCAACTCCTAAATCAACTACGCAAAGATTTGCTTAACATGAATTAAAAAAACCAATTAGTATCGAGAGGAAATCCAACCGGTAATAGAACAAGAGTACGTAAACAGAATCAATAGTCTAGATAATGAATCAAAAAAATTAAGAACCAATTAATTGGGAAACATGTCTAATGCATAAAAGTAAATCAATTGGAAATAGACAAAATTAGAAAACGCACCAACCAATAAGAATTCAAATAAGTGCTTACGAATCAAATCACGTAAGAACCAGTAAAATAACTAGAAATCATTAATAACATGAACAAAAAAATAATACATTATTTTTCAAATTATACTTTTAGAAAATAAAATTTAGGCTGTAACAGCGTTACTTAGCAAAGCTGTTAAGGCGATTGCCAAGGGTAATTCTAGGGAAGCCAAACTGACAGTAGAGCTACAGCGAGTTAAGCACCAGTTAGACATGGTGAAGTGCACACTGGGAAGAAAGCGGATCCAGATAAATCCAAATGATCGCTTTAGTGATATTGAGGCCATTAGGGCTGCTGTAGATCAAGCAGATCAGGAATCGTCAAATTTGGGCGACGAAAGTTTATAAAGGGGGTCGGATGGTATTGTGGTATACCGTCCGGGCCGTTCTCCCAAGTAGAGTCTGGGTAGCCTGGACACCTGCCCCACTTGAGACAGGAGATGGTTGGTTCGAATCCAACAGACCTTTCCACAATCTCGTGGTGGATGTGTACAGGATGATGGAGGTATGTCTGGTCAATCCAGGGTTTGAAATTTCCTTGGATGGATGATCACGGATGAGGGGAGACTGTTGGTGAAGAAAAAGCGAACATACTTCGTAGTGGCATCTAAAAATGGAAACTGAGGCATAAGTGTACCCACTGTCAAGTTAAATAATTCCATGTATATAAACACTGCTAATGTGTCATAGCCTTGAGGCTACATACACATTAAATGTTTTAAAAAAAAAATAGTTTACAAAGGGCATCAGAAGGAGTAGCTGCTCAAACAGTTGAATCAATGTGTAGTGAATGGAAATTGCAACATTAAATATAGTTAATTTTGTTGTTTAAGAGTACTTGAGTGATGAGTAACTATTTTTGGTGGGTGCGCGAGAACTAGGTGCTCTTGCTCAGTGCCGAATGGGAATCTGTTCAAATCTCTGCAATATTTAGACGCCTTCGGAGATTTAACCGAAGCTTTTCTACACTACAGAATGTGCCGAGTGAATTTTAGCTCCCCAAAACTACAAGTCAGGTGAGCACTTGAATGGTTAAAACGATCATGGTAGGTATCAAAATCTCCGTTTCCTAAGCGCGCAGCATATATATGTGCAACAATACAGCGGTGTAGTGATAGCTCGATAGGTCAACTATCTTGTAAGTCAATACCGAGAGCTTTGCATGAAGAGGGGATATTATCATCTCAATACTCCGTATATGCTGTTGCCACCATAGATCTGTCCCAATATTCAGCGGTCGTTTAAGAAAGTGGAAGAGTGAAGGGAAATCATATATTTGTGCTTCTCGAGCTGCTATGTCTGCTTGTAAATTACCAGGAATACCCGCATGCCGGGGATTTAATGAACTCTAACATCGCCTAGGCTGGGGTGAGGGAGACGAGGTGATTAGGCCATTCAGATGCCTTATCAACAAAATATGCAAATCTAGATTGAGAAAAGCAGATTGGGGTACTAAGGAGTTGACGTGCAACTTCGAGACTTTTATGTAAAATCCATAGATTATTGGCAAAGTGTGAGGGTGATAGTTTTAATGCTGCCCCTGCTGCAGTTGTATGAGAGTTAAACCTAGATGAAGCGATACTTCACTATGATATATTCAAGTCATACAAAATTTGTTGTTCTTGTACATTTTAAGCAGTACAGAATAATAATTGCACAATAATTACGTGAGGGCGCTGATTCCGTGTTGTTTTCTTGAATGGACCTTAAGATCATATGCTTCAACTTCCGTAATATTAATGTTGGAGTAGACTCTTAAAATATAAACAGTATTAAAAGATAACACGATATAGCTTCATATAATTATATGTACTCTGTATCAAATAATAGTTGTGTTAAATCATTACAGTTAATCTAGTTGGTGAAACTAATCAGGATAATGTTCAGGGTTGCTAGATGGTTTTCTCCACCTACTTAAGAATCAAAATAGTTTACTAACCTCAAGTATATATTCCTCTAGTTTGTGAATTTACTAGAAATAAAAAAATAACAGGTGAGGTAAATTAATGAAATTTTCTGCCAGATAGTAAAGATTGAAATACTTGGAGGGAAGACAAAATTCTATGATCTAGACTTGACCTAAGTAAGACTAGCCCTTAACTAGATATATTAGTAAGATGCAGGGAATAATCAATCCATTGATAACCCCTGTAGCTAGCGTATAGACCCAGAACTTCATGAGCACCCCCGTGTAATCAGTTTTCACCTTTGCCTGATTAGTAGCGCTAATAAATATCTCCGCACCCATGAATTATTTATAAGCAGATTCCCTGTAACCATTTATACAGGGCGGCGGGGGTAAAATTTAAAAACTCAATGGTGGTACATACCACCGATGAGATTATAAGTTTTACCTTTCGACCCTGTAGAAGTAGCTCTGAAACAAAATTAATGTTGGAATGAATATTGGTAGTATTTTGGGCACAGACCATATGTAAAAAACTCGCGCGCTAAGAGTTAGTTCATTTTGAGTTCAGAGCTTAATAATGACTGAATGAGACTGGGTGAGGTGAAACTTGTTTACTATCACGCTCTGGATATCCACTACTGATGTTAACTGAGGTTAGCCATTCTACATTATGGAAAATATAGATTAGTTTTGTGGCGTTGTTTGCTTACACCAAAGAAGCGCTAATGTAACATTTGCGCGAGCTTTTTTTTTTAGCGCTTCGGCCTTGGCATTTTTGAGCCCGGTTTTCTTGAAACTCTATCCCAAGTAAGCCGAGCATAAGCCAAAATCTAGCCGAGCTACCGTCTGATTCACATGTCTTTGTTTCAAATCAATAAACCGAGTTTAACAGCGACATCATCTCTTTTCAAGACCGCACATGGGTGTCTTAGAATGCCCCTAGAAAACTTATTCATGTTTATTTTTGCTGACGCCTACTACGTCCTATTAATTACAAGTAAACAAAATAAATGGATGGCAGCTTTCACTTGTTCAAAAAGTTGATTTGAAATCCACCTTAAGTCTGCCAGCCCCACTCAATTTTAGCATCGCTACTGAAAACTTCGCAAAAATATCCCTAGATTAATTACCTTAATCAATAAGCCTATTATTATTATATTGGAAGGAGATTTTTCTGAACACTATTGTAGCGCCAGGATGAGAATAGAAGTAGTTTCATAGCAGCTTGTTCATCTCCCCACACATTTTCGAACGAAGTGCAAACTGCGCTCGGTTGGCCGCCCCAGGTGCGGGCTATAATATACAGTACAACTTAACTCAAGATTGACCCTACATCATGATGCCTCATGGGGCATTCGAAGAGGCTGAATTAGAGATTTCTCTGGCATCTAGTAGTAACCGAAGAGCTCAAATCAAAAAGCCAGAAAACTCTAGCTCCCGTCGCACACAGAATGTTGTCGATCACCAAAATACTCAGCCATTGCCTCAAAAGAAGGCTGAGCAGCGAATTGGGGCATACCAAATCATACGCACGTTAGGTGAAGGATCATTTGGAAAGGTTAAGCTGGCGACCCACCGAGTCACGAACCAGCAAGTTGCGCTTAAAATTATTGCAAGGAAGAAACTTATAAGTAGAGATATGGCCGGTCGAGTTGAACGAGAGATTGAATATTTACAATTGCTGAGGCATCCTCATATAATAAAACTGTGAGTAAGACCGTTTAAAAATACTCAGTATGTTATCTAAAAATATAATGTGTTAGATATACCGTAATCAAAACCCACCTAGAAATTATCATGGTTCTCGAGTATGCAGGGGGTGAACTTTTCGATTACATCGTCCAACATGGAAAAATGAAGGAAGATGAAGCTAGGAGATTTTTTCAGCAGATTATTTGTGCTGTAGAATATTGTCATAGACACAAGATCGTACACAGGGACCTTAAACCAGAAAATCTACTCCTCGATGAAAATCTTAACGTTAAAATTGCCGATTTTGGACTCAGTAACATCATGACTGACGGAAATTTCTTGAAAACTAGTTGTGGAAGCCCCAATTATGCAGCTCCCGAGGTAATTAATGGTAAATTGTACGCAGGTCCCGAAGTTGATGTATGGAGTTGTGGGGTGATTCTATACGTCTTGCTTGTGGGTCGACTGCCCTTCGACGATGAACATATTCCATCACTATTTGCTAAAATTGCAAAAGGACATTATTCAGTGCCTAACTACATGAGTTCTGGAGCTGCCGCACTAATTAACAAAATGTTGGCTGTGAATCCAGTTCATCGCGCCACCATTGAAGAGATTCGCTTGGACCCATGGTTTCTGAAAAATCTAGCACCTTATCTGGCATCCCCAGTTGAAGATTTTATTGATACTGGTGTTGATCCAAGTAAAGCTATTACTTCAAAACTCATCGCACCACATGCTTGTCCTGCCGTACAAGAGAAATTACATGACCAAGTGACTGAGAAGATCAGTAAGACTATGGGATATGGTATTAAAGATGTTCAAGAAGCTTTAGCTGCTGAAGAGCCATCTGCTATCAAAGATGCATATCTAATTGTTAGAGAAAATAAACTTATGCAGGCAAACCGTAAGTTCATTGTCTAATTGTTAACAAGTCAAAATATAGGTCTACTTACAAACTTGAATATTGAATCTATGTTTAGTCACTAACAAAAGTTAGCAAATCTATCAGATGATAAGGGCAAACTTTTGTTCCAGGAACCTTCGCCGCCTGTTTGGAACGATGCAAACAAACCGATAGACTCAACTTCAGACGCCCTGACTCCTGCACTGCCTATTCGTCCTAGCTCACTACTTGATGCTATATCGCCTCGTTCTATGAGCTCAACTGCAACAAATTTATCCAGCTCTCTCCGGCCTTACGTAAGTAAGATTGGGATTCTCCGTAGTAGTCTACCAAGTTATCACCAAGATTACATGGAAGCTAGACGAACAGGAAAAAACCTCGAAAGTCCTAGTTCTGGTGCTCATCCTGAGATTGAGGATTTATCAGAGCAGACCGAAGCTGAGAGAGTAAAAACTGCCCGCAGACTAAATCCCCATTCTCGAACACAGATAAAGTTAGATAAAGTTAGCAAGAGACCTGCTGGAATGACGCCCGTTCCTCAAAAGAAGCCAAAACCCACAAAATGGCAATTTGGTATCAGATCCAGAAATTTACCCTTAGAAGCAACTGGGTGTATATACCGAGCCCTTCAAAAACTTGGTGCTGAGTGGGCTCTTGATGAAGGCTGGGTTTCATCTCAACGGGAATCTCATAATGACAGGTGAAATCCTTGAGAAGATTAGTGTTTATGCTAACTGTCTTTAGAACGGTTAACGATAGTTTTGATTCTTACTCGCAAAATAGCGGCCCCGCTTTTCACCACTCAAACTCAATAAGTGACCATGATGAATCTTCGCAAAGTATACGTTTTAGTACTCTTGACCCAAATGTTAACTACAGCCTCCCAGCAGATCCATGGGTACTTCGTGTACGTTGGAAAAAGAAAGAAAAATGTCCTTCGTACACATCAAAGACTATTTCTGCCATGGATCTAAGCTGCCGTTCCCCAATCCAGGGCCCAACAACAAATACTGATTCGCACTATGATGTAGTAATGCATTTAGATATTCAACTCTATGAAATGGAAACTGGTGTCTACTTAGTAGACTTTAAATGTGCTGGATATGAAACTTGTGATGGCACGCTTCTTGAGGAAAAAGACGTCACGAGCCCGTTCCCATTCTTAGATCTGGCTTCGAAGTTGATAATTCAGCTTGCCGAAGCTGACTAGGCATTTAACTTCTGCACCTTGACACAAGAATTAATTATGCCAGCATATGGTGGATAACTGACATGAAATAAGTATTGAGAGCTTGGCGTTTGAAGTGTGTATTGAATACCCGAAACATACTGTTTTTTAGTATACAGACATCCGCAATCTCCCTGGAAATACGGGATCCAAAGTGCTATTACATGGAGTGTGTATTATTCTCTTATCACAAATCGAATAATGCATCAATTTGCGTAACAGAATAAATTGGTAACTGAATTCAGGTTCCAATTTTTTGTAGATTACATTCTCTGTTGCAGCTCCAGGGTATACTCGCCAAAAAAAAAAAACAAAATAAACAAAATAAAATTGTGAAAATTACATGAATAGCCTCGGACGCGACTTAAAGCTCTTAATACACCAAGATATCCTTAGTCATGAGGTACCCCTCTTCTTGAAGCTTCCTCCTTGCTTTGGCTGACTCCCGTACGCTCTTCTCCCATGTGTTTTTCTATCCCGCGCCATACTTGCGCCGAGGGTTAAGTCCACCCTTGGTGGTACTCCAAACCCGAAACTGCGCGCTACTTTTACTAAGTCTAGCTTGTTGACATCAAATATCGTACGCAGCGAATGGCTTGCGTAAGCTTGCAGGTAGCTCTTATAGCCATCCTTTGCGCTTTTATTAAGATAATAATTTTGGGCTATCAGTTTCTCTAGCTGAGATTGAACATTTACAATTTTTTTAGACGGAAATTCAAACTCAACTATGGGCACTCGAGCAATTTTGAGATGCGTCAGGAAACCTACTTCACTTGGTTGGAGGAAAAGCAAAGATCGCCCCTTGCCATTAGAGCCACGTGCTGTCCGGCCTACGCGGTGAATATAATCTCGCGGATCGTCGGGTGGGTCAAATTGTACAATCCAATCGACATCGGGAATCTAGTTGATTGTGTTAGGATCAAATCATTAAGTGAGGTGTATTGGAGAGACATACATCAAGACCACGTGCAGCAACATCTGTACAGATTAACGTTCCTTGTTTGGCATTACAGAACTCGAAGAATGTGTTTGTACGTTTCTGCTGTTTTTGCTTGCCATGTAGATCCAATACATGTAAATCTATGTAGTTGAGTAGCTCGGCATTATACTTAACACATGCACAAGAAGAGAAGAAGACTATTATTTTCTTCTTAAGATTACGTTTGAGAAAGGAGAAGAGGAGTAGGAAGCGTTTGTCTGAATCGCAAACTACGTAACCCTGTTCAAGTCCCTCAACAGTGCTATGCTCTTTTTGATGATCAACATTAATGTAAAGAGGCCCAGATCGGAGGGATATACGAGCTAAGTCTTCGACTTTTGTGGTTTGGGTAGCAGAGAAGAGCATTGTTTGGCGGTCGTCTTTAGGTAGCAGTTTTACGATCTGCCGCATTTCATCCTCGAATCCGATTTCAAGGATTCGATCTGCTTCATCAATAACTAAAGCTTTCAAATTTTTAAATACAAAGCCTTGTGTATTTTGTAGGTGATCTAGTAAGCGCCCAGGGGTCGCAATTAATAAGTTGACCCCTTTAGATAACTTTTCAGCTTCGGCTCTGCGATTTGCACCCCCGATTATTATTCCATACGTTTGAGAGTGATGTGCCATTAATTCTCTAGCCACGCCAAATATCTGTAAGGCAAGTTCTCTTGTGGGCGATACCACAATAACGCCGGTTCCATTTCGGGGCTTGAATCGTAGAGAATATAACATCTCAACAGCAGGAATTAGAAAAGATAAGGTTTTTCCGGAACCTGTCTTTGCAGCCCCTAAAACATCTCGTCCAGCTAGAAGTGGTGGTATACCTCGTCGTTGTATCTCGGTCATCATCTCAAATTTCATATCTGAAATAGCTCTCAAAGTCTTCTCAGACAAATTCAACTCAGTAAACCTCTGATTTTGTATATTAGAATTTGGTAATGATAATCTCTCAACATCAGCTAGATCTGAGATTTCAATATTTTTGGTATGATCTTCCACGTCGCTCTGCTCTTCAGTGGTGCTGGCTTTACATTCGGTCAACTCTTCTCTCTCGATTTCATATTCGCTTCCACTGAAGGTAACTGAATTCTCAATATTCGGCTGGTTCTGCTGAAGGCATCTCGGTTTTTTTTGTGGCTTTTCATCATTAGTATCCTTTAGTCTGTCATCTTCAGTGATAGGATTATGCTTTCTCGTCGAGGGTTTAGATTCTATACGTTGACTTTTTCCCTGATGCCTCTTGCGCTTCTTACTTATATTTTTTCCTGGTTCCATACTTGTGTAAGATGTTAAGAGTGTAGTGATTTTTAGATTTTATGAAGAGGCATTGACAATAAGACACAAATTTTTCGACAGGGTTGTGATCGCTTAACATGACAAATTAAACATTGCTCTAATAAACCATCATAAGTTTTGATTTGTCAACTTAGCTAAGGTAGCCACTAATTATTCCACAATTCAGTACCATCACTGCCTCTAAACAATGTCCTGCTAGAGCGATCACACATCAATTTGGAAATCGTCATCAAACCCCTGCCTCTTCAAGCTGGTGGATAATATTCAAATATCTTAGCCTTGTTATCACTGGGTCAATTTACACCCTTACAAACGGTTATGATTTGTGAAAGTCCATCTGTTGCTGGGAATCTATGGTCCGCAGCAAATCATGTATTTTGGGTGAGAGAAATTTGAATTGATCAGTCACACATTTTTAATCTCTCGGAATTTTAGCCAAAATATGGTGCGTCTCACTTAGTCACGACACACTATTTGCCCTACTTTGCGGGGATAATTAGTCCACCACAAACTCACATAGTTAAATTCTGCGAGCCTAGAGACCTAGACATCATGATTGAAATATCTCCTGGCTTGCCGAATTTCCAATTATGCCACGGTTGTTGAGTTATTAACGATTGATGAAAAGTACCACGTTTTTATGCGGCGTCCTCAATATGGCCGGGGAACCTCCCTTAATCAACACACTATTTTCACTGGTCTCATGGGATAGCATAGAATTCACTTTGTGCAAATTTAAAAAGTAATGCAACAAAGTCAACTTTTAACTCATTTTCTGTCAAGCTTGATTCCTTTTTCGGCTAATAATCAGCCCCCACAAACCAAAATAACATTTCATTAAGCAATACAGAATTATCTTGCACAATTTCTTACATATTTTTATGGCTTCACTAATATTATGTACATTGATTTTCATGCAGTTATTTATTTCACATACATACTCATCTTACGCACATATTCGGAGTACATATTTGTGTGCATATTCATTTTATCTGTACACTAATTTAATGCACATATTCATTTCATTCACGCATCTACTTCATCTTATTTCATTTTGTAATCGTTGGAGTTTTACTATCGAGAAGAAAGGGATNAATAAATTGATTCAGACATAGCACTTGAATAGACAAGCAATTCAATATCTTTTTCACTGCCCATAACAAATAGCGATTTGTTTAATACTTTCTAAACATGTAGTATATCTCAAGTTTGCAAATTCAATAAAATAATGTTTCAAAGAAGATTTTCGAAGATCTAAACTAAATATTTTCTTAAAAATTAATCTAATGTGAGGTTTTGTTTTAAATCCTTATCTAAAATACATTATCGCGGGATGCTATTTATGATGCCATGTTCTGAGCATTGTTCTTTGACTTTTTCGCTGCCTGACTTCAGCTAGAAACTGCAAATTTTTGGTGTCACTATCCTTGAACACCTTGAGGCGCTTTATATTCCCAATTTCTTTCTGCTCCTTAAGAATATCAAGATAAGTAGACGTTGAAGATACAGCGTTATCCAGATCATCCGGATTATCAGACGGCGTACTAACATCTGTACCGTCAATTTTATCTTCTTCAATCTCAGGCTAAACGTCACTATCGCTCTCCCTCTCACTTTCACTGTCAGTTTCAGGATCAGTATCGGATCTAATGTCGTCATCATTGCTAGTAGATGTTTCAGATGATTCAATCTTGTATTCTTGTGACGGTTAAATAGTCATGTCCACCTGTAGCCTATGCTGATCATCATGGGCATCTCGCTCGTTTATCCTTACCTCAGTGTAAGGGTTACAACCCTTTCTATGGACTCGGGCTTGGTGCCCTCGCTTAGGATATCCTAGTATTTTAGAATTTACAATCAAATCTTTATTATTGTGTTATTCGAATAAAGCCTATTACAGTAGAAGTGCGTCCTCTCATCTTTTTAAGACTAGAGGATAATTCATCAGCATCAGTTCAGCATATCCATAAGTTCATCCGTTAAAATGGTGGGTCTAAACGACGTTGACATGGAAACTGAGAGTAGTCAATATTATCAGACTCCTGATAGCCAACCCCCAACTTCTAGTCCTAACGATTCTGCTCCTCCATAGGCTTTTCAAATGCTCCGTCTCCTTATTCAATTAATGGGGATTCAGTCATCAACGCGCCAGACTTCTCCATATGATCAAAGACAAGGACATTCGCAGCCACATCCAAAAAGTTTACAGGATCTGATCTCACCTTATACCCTCAATTCCGAAGCCTTCTTGAGTCAAAACTTCAGATCGACGCTAGGGCAATCGGGAATGAAGCAGAGAGGGTCTGGTATGGATTCGGACGATTGACGGACACGGCTTCTCGACGAATACATCCGTGGATCGAATTTGCTAAAAACACCGAAAGTTTCACAGTTGAGGAGTTTCTTAATAGGTTAGATAAGGCTTTTGGAGACTCTGATAAGATCACAAAATTCATAAATAAACTTAATATAATTAAGCAAGGAAACCGGAATTTTCGTGAGTTCTTACAAGACTTTGAGCAAACAATTCTAGAGGCGCAAGGGTGGGGCTGGGATGACCAGATTAAAAAAGGTTATCTTCGTACTGCTCTGAATCGAGAATTAAGCGATAGGTTGGTGTCTCAGGATGAGCCTATTAGCTTTGAAGACTTTGTTTCGCAATTACGAAAAACTTCTGATAAGATAGAAGTTATGAAGACGTGGAATTATCGAAGGAACCGTGGCCGTGGATTAATTCCCCAATCAATCCAGACACCTGGTAACGAGTCAAATGGGGATCCGATGGACTGGGAGCCAAACCAGACAGTCAACATTGCTAATGCACAAAGGAATGCAATGCATCAGATCCAAACGAACCGAGAAACTTGGTTATCACGCGAAGAGATTGGCCGAAGAATTGCGGCTGAGCTATGTTTAAGATATGGAGGGAGAGGCCATTTGATTAAGGTCTGCCCATTACTCCCAGCATATAACCCTAATCGACAGGGTAAGAGCTTACTATTGAAGCCAAAAGTTACGGCAGCTTCAGTATCGATAGATCAAGAATTTGAAGACATAGCGGGAGATACGTAGCCCTCGATGAAAGTCGCAATCAGGGGCTTGTAAAGAAGTTTGATCTGAGGAGGGACTGGAATTGCTTTGAAAATTTTATGGATGGCAAACCTTTTGTTGTAAATGCTTTTATTAATGATATTACGTTTGTAAATACTCTTATTGACACTGGTTGCCTTTCATATGGTTTATGTGACTCTCGTTTTGTCCGGAAAAATAATCTTGCGCGTTTGAAAATAAATCCTAGAAAAGTAGTCGGCTTTGATGGAAAGGTCGTCTCTTCAGTAGCTGAAGTCGCCGTCGTTAGCATTGATTTGGATGGTCATAGACAATCAAAGGTATTTCTTTATGTAACTCCATTAGGACAGTATGACATGATACTAGGAATGCCTTGAATTGTGTCACAAGATGTAAGAATAAATGGACCACGGTCAGAGGTTGGTTGGAAGAGTGGGACTCTGAGCTCCGAGGAGTTGAAAAGTTTGACATTTGCACAGATCATAAAAATCTTGAGTATTTTATGACGGTGCAAAGGCTCACTGAAAGATAAATGAGATGGTCTTTGATACTTTCTCGTTACAACTTTCGTATTGTTCATGTACCAGGGAGAGAAAATAAACGTGCCGATGCGATTTCTAGAAGGGATCAAGATATGCCGAACGTTATAGGAGATAAACGATTAACGGATCGCAGTATTTGTCTATTGAATCCAGAAGTCCTAGTACCAAGTCATGTTGTGCGAGCACTACCCATAAAGATAAACCATCAATCAGAAATTGAAAATCCTAATACAGGAGAACTGCCAGACGAATTAATGAAATGAGACATAGCTGTTATGGAAGACGATCAGTATATTAAAGCATTAGACGCGATAAACACAAGTGCCGACAAGTTTCTAACAGAACTTCATCTCAAAGTTTCCATCTCCGAATGTTCTGTATCAAGCCAAGGCTTCTTATTGTTTCGAGAATGAGAGTGGGTTCCTGATGGATATAATCTGCGGACTAAGCTGATTCAATTAACTCATGACACACCTTTAAACGGACACCCAGGGAGGGAAATAACTTATGCACTTATAGCACGACAATATTTCTGGCCAGGTATGGCTAAGCATATTCGACGATTCGTAGAGAATTGCGACGGTTGTGCTAGAAATAAGGCATGGCGTAGCAGACGTTAAAGATTCCTTAAGCCTCTCCCTATTCCAGACCGCATATGGTCAGAAATATCCATGGATTTCATCACTGAACTTCCAAAATCTGGAGGCTGTACAAACATGATTGTCGTTACAGATCGTTTGAGTAAAGGAATAACTGCAGATGGATTGAAAACTATCGACGCAGAAAGTGTAGCGAAGTGGTTTATTAAGCTCTATCTTCCATATCATTTTCCACCCAAAGCAATAGTGTCAGATCGGAGATCTCAATTTACAAGTGCATTCTGGAAGATAATTTGCGATTTATTAGGTATTCAACGACGATTATCTACAGATTTCTCGCCCGAAACCGATGGATCAACGGAAAGAATGAACGATATAACTGAAACTGTATTGAGACAGTACGTTAATTGGAATCAAAACAATTGGCTTACATGGCTACCAGTAGTTATCTCCAGTATTTGTGGAAGGGACTCAACTTCAACAGATACAAATGCATTTTTTATGACACATGGTTGGAATCAAAGTTTATTTGACTAGACCTAGGATGAGACCCCGGAAAACGATGGTAGGAATTCACCCATTGCCAAAGCAGACCGTACCGTAAGAAAATTGAAAGAAGTGTCGGATTGAGCGCAAGCATCTATGGCTGTTGCTCAAGAAAAACAAGAACACAATTCAAACAAAACACGAGATCAAGCGGCAAGCTACAAAGTTGGGGATAAAGTTTGGCTAAGCCTAGAAAATTTGAAGAAAGATAGACCTTGTCGAAAACTTGACGCGAGATATGCAAAATTTACAGTAACCAAGGTTTTGGGGTCTCACAGTTTCAGACTAGACACACCACCGGGAGTTCATAACGTTTTTCATTCGCGCTTATAACGGCCAGCAAATTCATCGCCATTACCCGGACAAATAGTTGACGATAAACAACCATCATCTATTACAGTAGAAGGATCAGAAGAATATGAGATCGACCAAATCCTCGACCAAAAAAAAGCCCCAGGAAATGGACGGCATATGAAGTATCTAATTAAGTGGATTGGATATGCTAAACCAACTTAGGAACCAGAATCATTTCTGAAAGACACTGTTGCTCTCGAAATTTGGAATAACAAACATAAAAGTGTCAAATCCCAATCAAGACAAAATGATCGGTATAATCTTCGAAGGAATTAGGAGGGACGTAATGTAAGGATTAAAACCCTTTCTATGGACTCGGGCTTGGTGCCCTCGCTTAGGATATCCTAGTATTTTAAAATTTACAATAAAATCTTTATTATTGAGTTATTCGAATAAAGCCTATTACACTTAGCAATGATTGGAAAAATCAAACGCCAAGACCGATTGAAACCAATTGAATAAAGGTCGAAGGATAAGAAATGAAGGGTGATGGATAATTAGAGTTCATGCGGAAAGAGACAGTGAATGATATAGTATGAATTCAAGGCAAATGAATCGTGTATAATTATCCCAAGATTCCTGCGATGAGAGTCTTCTATTCAGATAGAAAATTAATAACCATCTTTTACTTAAATGCCCATTGCTTTATTCATCTGATCTATGATAATTCTGGACGAATAACCAGCTGCTGTTGAACCCAGAGTGAATTATACCTCTGACGACTGACTTTAGAAAAAACTAAAAGAGTCCGAAATTTCTTTGAAACACGACACAATGTGCTTGAAGATAAGAAAAAGACTTAGTAGGAAACCCCTACAAGCAGTGTTATTTGTACTCTTGATCAGTTATACATCTGCTGATCACAACAATATGTGCTATTCTTAACTGGTATCATTAAGTGAATATTTAAATATCGACTGAACATATTCAGCACGGTATTCCACTCGACTATATTCCCTATTTCTGACTCCATCCCAAAGCCTCTTGGTGAATTTTATAGTATGAAGCTAATTTCGTTAAGAGAGTCGTGGATCGCCAGTGTTGCTGTATCATCCGCATAATCGAACCTATTGGAGGCGCTACTGTCGTTATATCACTTATAAGTTATTCGGTAAGTTATTGTACTAGCACCAAGGGATCGTAAACTGGTTATTATAATATTATCCTATCTGTATGGCCTATCTTCTTTTATCCTTTTTTACAACTAGGTAAAAACAAACAATAAGGATACGCGTCTAATATATAACCGAGTCTCTAAGCTGCTGCTCGTACTCTTTCACTGGGATATTGAAAACAAAAAAATAGCAGTGGGTCCTAACATACTTTCGTTTTCTGTATCCCAGTATGAGAGTATGTCAACACAATTTAAATTACCTACATTTTTCGTAATTTCGTTACTCCTACAATTACCTAGAGTTAAAAGAGAAATTCATCGAATAACATACATCGGAAAAACTGGAGAGTCTTGAGGGAGTCCGCAGCTTACATTTTGCGGAGGGTCGATTTCACTATCTAGCCAAATTTGGATTGAGTGGCCGGACATGTAGCAGATAACTTAGCTTACTAGGTTATCTTGTCAGTCTTGTTCACGCATCCACTCTATTAGTATACCTAGAAGCACAGCATCAAAAGCTCTCTTTGTTTTCAGTACAAACATTTTTGCGGGTTTTGTCTGAGCACTATTACACTAGCTTTACGGAAGCATAAATGATATTAGCTGATGACTAAGCAGCCGAAGAATAGTGATTGCACAAGAGCTTCGATTGATGTCCAAGCTAGTTTAAATATTGCAGTTGAAATCTTATCGCTACCTGGAGTTGAATTTCCTTTATACAGTATTGCCTTTGTTGTCTCACCTAAGGTTAAAATAAAAAATTGTAAAGATTCTTTAGCAACTTTTTGGGCTTTCGTATGAATATCCCTTACTTCTATGCGGTCGTTAAGTAGATATTAAGCTAAAATCTTGAATTTATACATAAATGGACTACGTCGGTCCTTAGCTCAAGAAAATTCGCGCAAAATATTGTAGTTGAGTTAATTTCAGACTCATGTGAAGCCAGCGGGGATTTATATCAAGACCAGATGGGGTGTCGAAGACAGCGAATCTGCATTCATGCAGTGGCGAGCTTAACGTCGAGAGTAGAAAAAGCGTGGGGCAGAGGAAATATAGCAGCGCTCCTGTTTTTGGATGTTGAAGGTGCTTCCGCCCACGTAAGCAGTAAAAGGCTTCATGGGCAAATTCAGGAAATAGGTTTCTACGTATCTTAATAAGTTGGATCGGGTCATTTCTCACAGAAAAAAGACTACAGCTAGTTATCAATGGTCACTGTGGAATCAAAAGACAGGTTAGTACAGCAGTTCCCCAAAGCTCGCCTGTATTGCTCATTATATTCACCAAATACCTAAGTGGAGTCTTTCAAAAAATTCGATGATGAATTGATTACATTTCAATCAATATTTTTTGCAGATGACTATGGTTTTTTGGTCGAAGCTTCGGGCGTCAGAGAACTGAGTGAGTATATCAAAAGGGCGGGAATAACCGCAATTCAATGGGGCCAATAAAACTGCTCATAATTTGACCACGCGAAAACAGAAGCGGTAGAATTGACCCCAAACGCCGCAAAATTAAATCGCGCAGTGAGCAAGCATCAGTAGAGATAAAAGTGTTTATGATCAAGTTCAACAAGGAAGCAAACCGATGGCTAGGGGTGTGGTTGGATTCAGCACTAAGCTTCTGGGAACATAAGAGCATTTACCTGTAAAATTCACGCAGAGCTGAAGCACGCCTAAAGACAGTGACTAACAGACATGGACTAAAGCCGGGGCTGGTGTGTAAGAAACATGTTGCAGCAGTACAATCAGTCGCCTTTCATGAGGCTGAATTGTGGTGTAAAAACCATAAATTTTGGGCTGAAGAGCATCAGAAGCTAGTCAATAATCAGGGACACGCGATTACGGGAATTTCCCGTTCCGAACCAATAGGGGTAGTGATAAAAGATATTGGTCTGAGACCTGAAACCTCACTGCTGAAGAATCGGCAGCGGCGGTAAACCCACCGTATACTGTCTCTTCCTTAGGATAATCCGATTCAAGATATACTATAACTGACTTTCCGCGCAGGAAACGCGCACGCCCAGCCCGAGGAAATTAAAAATAGATATTTGGACTAGTCAGAGGACCGCAAATCCAAAAAACTTGATCATCAACTTTCAAATTCACTGGCGGACAGTACCAACGTTGACACATCATATGAGTTTGAATACACGAAGCGGGTTCAACCGCTTGCTTTCTTGGGGTAATGGAAATCATGGAGTCCTGAGAAATAGCCAAAGTGAAGGCGATGGAACATCATGACACAGAGTGGAATCTCTTCCTCTGGACAGATGGCTCAAAACTCAACAGTCAGAAAACAGGAGCTGGTGTGGCACAAAAAAAAGGTGGTGGAAATTGGGAATATCGTTAAGTGTCGAAATACTTCGCGTAACGGTAATCTAATCACAAACTTATTGTAACGGTAAAAAAAATGGTATCTTTTCATTTTTCTCCCTCTTTCTCTCTTCCTCAATTAAATGCTACGAACAATTGTGTACAAAGCAAGCTACATCTTTATTACATAATCAGTTCTTGATTCCCATTTGTGCGACCTATGTCCCAACAGTCACTATTATGTGAACGGTTCGTTTCGGATGAAAGTCTAAATCAAGGAAACCAACAACAACCTTTACATGGTATAGTTAGACAGAAAGTATACTTGGGTAAGAATAAGGTCTTTGATGCGGAACTGTAAGCCATCGACCAGACGCTAAACGTAACGCTTCGAGGAGTGAGGAACAAAGGGCGGCTGGCATCCCCGGAGATGAATAAGATTCTTGAATAGCTAGTGAAAGTCTACATTTGACTGGATTCATGCGCGGCAATTAAAAGGATGCAGAACCTCAAGCCCGGGCCAGGACATCAGCTGGCCTGATGTATACAGGAAATAATAGAAGAGCCCAAAAGATAGAACATTATGGTGTACATCCATTGGATACCTAGACATGCAGGCATTGATGGAAAAGAATTAGCGGATCTAACAGCTAAAGAGGCTGCAAAGCTTAGGACACGCCCTCGTGAGAGTTTCACACCATTAGCACACATGACGAAGCGGATCACTGAACACAAATGGGAAGGCCACAAATAGTTCAACATATAGCAGAGGAAACGGAAACCAGAAAGTCTAAATACGTATAAGCTGCTGAATAAAAATCATACCATCGACAGAATAGCTGCAAAATTAAGGTAAGTACTGGCAGGCCGATACTATCAGTTGAAATGAGGACATGCGTTTACAGCAGAGCTCCTCCATAAAATGGGAAAAAGCTCCTCAAAAAGATGCTCGTCATGTTCGCACGCGGCGTCTCAGAAAGTAAGACACCTGATATTGGATTGTAGAAAATGGAGACGAGACCGTGAGATAATGAGGACTGAGATGCGGAAAGACGGGAGCGATATACGCCGGAGAGGAGCCAGACTGCGAGATGTACTCGCTGATCTTAAGGCGACAGCAGCAATACTAAGGTTCCTTAATGATACGGGCATAGGGAAAAAAGCACAATAATTATGAAGAAGAATGGAGGGAAAGTGGTTGCCGAAAGAACTTTGGCATGACTATACTCGACGATTCAGAAGATTGGGAGTAAGCAGCAGAGCGGTAACAGCATGGGGGGGTTGAGATAAGGAAATCGGGTATTTTTTTTTTTTTTGAAGAAGAAGAAGAAAAAGACGTTGCGAACTTTGTCTCATTTTTAAATTTATATAGTTTATCTATTTTATTAACCTTTTAGCACTTAACTGGACGGTTGTCTGTTATAAATTGCTAAAGATTGTTGATGGATTAACTGATATTTGTGACAATAGAGCAAGTCCGTATGATTTCAGTTAATTATCTAAATCTAAAGAAAGCTTGGTCTACTTCCACTACTATTATATAGTTTACAAGACTATGATTCGCTTTACTCCTTCCTGTCTGTTTACTGTTTACTTCCTCTGTTAATGTAATATCAACAAGATTACAGTCTGCTTCGCTCCTTCCTGTCTGGGGTCGTGATATTAACAACTGACTCCTACAGACCTTTCTACCTTGTATTAATCTCGGTAGTGAATTTATCATTATTAGGCGAGATAGTCGCAATACTGGCGTAGTCAGTGTACCTCGAGGGTTAATACCGTAACACTACCCCACCTCTTCTCAAAAGATTGAGTTGAGCTCTACTATTAAGTGATTCTGAATTTATCGTTTATAGTCATTTATTTATTTACTTTTTTGGTGGTGTTGAAAATTTTTCTTCGCCCACGTTATCTGATTTTCCAAACTTGTTTTCGAAAATATCAAGAGCTGAAGTATCTTCGAATTCGAATCGAGATTCCCAGGTTGTTTCCGCCTGACTTATCCATTTTACTAGTACAACTCTTTGAAATCCTTTACCCCGGCGACGTTTTTCAGCTCTTAAAATACGTTCGACTACCCATTCTTGTTCATTTCGATGAATAATCTTGTCAATGGGTTCTGGCAAATAGTCATCTTTAATTTGTGATGGGAGCGGATCTTCGGCTGCTCTTTTCAATAGGTCAACATGGAATCGAGGATGAATACCTGAAGGCATATCTAGCTCCACTACATGAGGAGAGATAATTTTAGAAACTTTGTATTTGGAATGATGCCAGGCGAACTTTTTTGATGGACGTGGTGTTGTTACATTTTTTAGATTCAGCCACACGCTATCTCCTTCTCTGAACACGTCGGACTGTTGTCGACCACGGTTTGCATTTTCTTCCATTATTTGTTGTCTCCATACCATTGCTGCTTGTGCGAGCGCTTGACTCTCTTCTAATTTTTTAATAAGTAAGTCTGCTTGTCGAGCTTTTGGAGAAAGTTTATTTGCAGAAGATTTTTCAGCTGTCTTATCGGTAGACACAACAATTGGGGAAATATGATAGCCATGAGTAAGAAAAAACGGACTTTAACCTAACGATAAGTCTCTATTATTAAGCGCGAGTTGGACAGCCGGTAGTAGTTCCGACCAGTAAGTTTGGGCATAAGTTACGAACGCTCTAAGAAACGCTTGAACTTCTTGATTGGCACGTTCAGTGGCACCATCAGTCTGTGGATGGAATGCTATAGAGAGCCGCTGTTGAATACCAGCCCGCTCACAGAGTCGTCTCCAAAAATCTTCAACCCAATTGCTCCCTCGATCGGATTTAATTGCGCGGGGAATTCCGTGAAATCTATAGAAACAATTCAGAAATATAGTGGCGCAAACTTCGGCCGACATGGTTTTTGTTGCCTCAAGAATAATTTCCTTACTGAGACGATCCGTGATAACCATTAGATAACGAGGTTGACTATTTTTACTAGCTGGGAGATCCGTCGTGAAGTCGATTGACAATTCTTGATGGAATCGCTCTGGCACTGATAAGGGTTTCAGAAATCCGCGTTTTTTGTCCCGCCATATGTGTGTCCTACCACACACATCACAGTTGCGTACAAATCGTCGAACCATGTTACTCATTCGTGGCCAATAAAAATCTCTCGTCAAAATACTCAGTGTTACTTCTCGGCCGGGATGTCCTGTGACTGGAGAATCGTGTGCTTTATGGATAAGAGCTGTTTGTAGAGGTTCGTAAGATGGTATTAGTAATCGGTCTCTCCATCGAATATGGTTGCTACTGTCAAGGCAACATTCACTAAGAGATATTTTGGACGTAACGGATGGGGGAAAGCATCGTTGATTTTGTCTTAACGCCTTCTCTATATCCCGGTACTCTCCGTCTATTTGTTTACCTTTGCGCCACAGATCAGTTAGATCTTCTTCATCAAATGGTGTCTCTTCAATTTCATTCATAACGGAAATTGTTTCGAAAGTAGAGATTTGTTTTGCTTCAATCCAATTATTCTCTATGAGTTGAACTTCTCTGTACTTCAGACGCGGATCATGAGGATTGGATGGTTTATCTTGATCTAATCGCGAAAGAGCATCAGGTCTTATTGCTTCTATGCCTGGCCTGTAACGTAGTTTAACCCCGGGCAACTCATCCAAAAGAATTTTCCAACGGATTTGGCGTTCTGACAACATTCTTTTAGTCATGAAGTATTGTAGATTTTTGTGATCAGTCAAAATTTCTAAAGGATATTGAAGAGACATTAATTCGGGTCGCCAAAACTCTACCGCACGGATAACGGCTAGCAATTCTTTATCATGAATGTTATAATTACATTCGGATGGCGATAACTTTTTTGAAAAATAGCCAACTGGCCGAAACCGTCCCTTCGAGTCGTACTGTGAAAGACAGCCCCCCATCGCCCAACCTGAGCAATCAGTTTCGAGTACAGTTTTGTATTCCGGGTTGAATAATGCGAGGACCGGTGCGGAAACGAAATGCTCTTTGAGTCTCTCAAAGGATTTGCGAGCTTCTAGATCGAGGGTTATTTTTCCTTTCCCTGAGAATGATTTTTTTGTATAACGTTGAAGTGGACAACTTAGGTCAGCAAAATCATTAATAAAATCTCGATAGAAGTTAGCAAAACCTAAGAGTCTGCGTACTCCAGTTTGTGTTGTTGGAAGTTCCCAGTTTTCGATTGCAATCTTTTTCTCTGGATCAACAGATACACCTTTTTCTGCAGTTACGATAAATCCTGAATATTTAACCTCCTTTGCAGCAAATTCACACTTTTTAAGATCAAGCTTAAGCTGTGCCCTACTGAGCTTCTCCAACACTTTGTTTACTCTCTGTAGATGGTCTTCGTAGCTATTGTTACTCCAAATAAGAACGTCGTCTAGGTAAGTTGTACAGAATTCGTCTAAGTAATCACGAAGTAGGGTGTTTATCCAACGTTGCCAGGCTGCTGGTGCACTTGTAAGTCCAAAGGGCATTAATAATCACTCAAAAAGGCCTAACCTTGCTTGAAAAGCCGTCTTCCATTCATCACCACCTTTGACTCGAATTCGGTGAAAGGCGGCGCTTACATCAAGTTTTGTAAACCATCGAGCTTGAGACAATCAACAAAAAGTTTCTTTTAACAAAGGAAGCGGGTAACGGTCTTTTTTCGTTATGTTATTTAAAGATCGGTAGTCCACACAAAACCTAAGACCTCCACCCGGTTTTTTAACAAATAAAACAGGGGCGCCTCCGGGAGAGCTGTTTGCTCGGATCCAATTTCGATCAAAAAGTTCCTTTAATTCCTTCCTGAGACACAAAAGCTCGTCTTTAGACATACCATAAAGAGGGCCTTTGGGAAGATCTTTTTCACGGCCTTGCTTATCTTGCTCAATATCGATTGCAAGGTCGGCTCCAGGTCGGTGTGGGGGAAGATCAGTCTGGTTATACGAATCTGCTTCAAAAACTTGATAATGGTGTTGTAGCTCAGCTGGAAGTTTGGACTTGATTTGCTCTTTTGTGACTGCGATTTTTGGCGATAACATTTTATTGATATCGTGAATAGAAGCAGCACCTATGGATATACTGTTCAGGTTATTTTGCTCTTCGGACTCGCGATATACCTGTCTGACTATGGCTGAGAAGGCGGTATGTGGTAACATGGCGACGTCCATTGGCTATTTGGAGCCATAGGTTCGAATATAATGACCCTCCTTTTCGAGTAAAAGCATACGTTCTCGAGCTCTATAAACAACTTCGTTAAGTCTCATCCATGGTTCCCCTAGGATGAGGTCATGTGCTAGTCCATCGATTACGTAGCCGCAGAGTTCACTTATTTTTCCATCCAAATCAATTTTTGCCCAACAAATTTCACCAACTTTAATTTCCGGTTTATCATTATTATTTTGAGCAAGTTTAAGGGTTTTCGGCTTAACTTTTGTGCGCGGGAGATCAAGGCGTTCTACAAGATTTTTACTGAATACGGCATATATAGTACATCC
>JAHYSP010002301.1:11063-22666 GCA_019455505.1 Pleochaeta shiraiana
TATTTTCATCAATGCCCATACGTTCTCGATAGGATTAAGATCTGGAGAAAAGGCAGGCCAAAGTATCGGTTCAATCCCATGTGCGTAAAGCTGTTCCTTTGCCGGAGATGTTTTATGGACTGGGGCATTTTCATGCATAAATTGTAATAGCCTGTCAGACTCTGATTCCCTGCTCACCCAGTCGAAAATGACAGGAAAGATGTGCTGCCGATTTCTTTCAGAAGTCATGTTTCCCCAATCGCTCTCCCAGAAAACATGCGGGCTTCTTTTCATTGCGACGAAACTCCCCCAAAATATCCAAGTTTTGTTCTTTTTGTATCTATCAATTACGCAAGTAATTTCGTACTCCTCATTTATCTATTAATGGTTAAGACTTGAAGTCTTCGAAATCATTATTTGGAATGACTAACTCTTCTAGCTATGTAACTGGATATGATCCAGCCATCACTTACCTAAGTCTCGTCACTCCAGAGAATTTGGTACCACTGCTGCTGCCAACTCAAGCGACTTTCGGCCCAAGTTTTTCTTCCTATCTGATGGTTTTCAGAAAGCGGTGAATATCGTCGGGGATGTCGTCGTACGTATCATCTATCCCTCAAGGCACTTCGGATGGCTTGTTCACCGACAACCCACTGAGGGAAACTAAGAGATGACTCAAGGAAGCTAATTTATCTCCCTTACCCAGATGAGCAAAAAAACTCTTCCAGCTGATGAACTTGTTCCTATATGAGAGCTCGTGGACGTCCTGAGCGTGGCTGAGGGGATATACGACCGGATCGCACAGTAGCTCGAACCTGATGGTAGGTAATACTGAGACGAACGGCTATTTTCTGTAATCGAATCCATTACTCTGAAGAGTGAATAACTATTCGGAGTTAACATGTCCACAGCTTGCCCAAGACTTGGATTTAGGCTTCACCTATAGTCTTTGGTATCGAGTCAGATAGGATGCACGCCTGGCCATACATGGAGAAGTTTGTTCACTCAATCAGAAAATAGTCAAAAAACTTCAAAGCTAGCTACTCTTAGTACTCATTTGAACAGCGGTTATGAACCTGAAATGACTTTATGAAATAAATACAGTAATTTATTGTTTATTGATGGATAAGTGAAAGAGAAGAGCCAGTGATAGTAATGCGTGTAGTGGTAGAAATATCGTAAAGATTGTGAAGGGACTATGGCTTTGCGGACAATACACACACGCGATGTCAAAAACTGTTAATATTTTTCTATGAATTTCAAACTAATGGAACGGACGACTATTTATCTTCCACGCAAATATAGCGAATACACCAAAAGGAACGCTACTGAGTCCAATGGTCCACTGGTAATAGATAGTCCTTATTTTCCAATGTCAATCAACTCTATTAATGTGAACACAATAATTCCAATCTAGTAAGAATGGGCAACAGGGGCAGCCCAGTTACTGTAAGAGGCACAGCCCTTAACGAAGATTTGGTAATGAGACCGTTGGAGTTGTGGTCAAGAAGTTAGCAATTATGGATAGTGGTGGATATACTAGAAACTCGGAAAACGGACATTTGCAAGGTCGAAACGTTAAAGGAGCCCAATCCTACAAGATTATAGTGACAGGGGTAAATAAACGTAGCGCGCTGGTGGAGAATATGAGATGTGTACGTCTATTTATCCATGAGACCCTGTATATAATACGACTAGGAAGTACCCTATAAACTCACCTACCGCCCATGGCTACACCTACCCATGACCCATGTACTTTATCTGTGGCAAAAATCCCTAACTTTCACCTACGCATCCTGTTATTTAATCTTTTCTCTACTTTAGTTCCCTTTTTTGGGCGTTCAAAGCCTTAGTACGGTATGTAAATCTGTGACTTCGGGTGCAACAACCTGAATCCTTCAACAATTTCTTCAGCCCCTCAAGGATGCAAGCTATGACCCAAGTTATCTCGGATGTGACAAAGACAAATTCGAGATTCAACGGTCCGACTTGTTTGGCAAAATACAACTATTCAGCTTTGTTTCTGGCATGCAAATAAGCGGTTCGAAAGAAGCTTCAGGATTCTGGAAAGACGCATACCCAAAAGCATTACTGTTTAAACTAGATCTAGATAAGGATGTATTTTTGATCATCAAAATCCTCAGAGTATATATTTATTGTTGTTTTTCATAGAACTATTTTCTCAATATAATCTAGAGAAGAAACACGCTAAAGGTAAACACTAATAATCTACCGGGCAACATCGTGCCATAATGTGCACAAAAAATAAAATCGATCATGTGACCAAACTGCTTAGTTAACAGCCCTGCACAGAGATTTTTACATGCGCTGTCATTTTACCACAAAATTGATTTCATTCGCAACAAATTTGTCGTTTTTACACTTATTATTCCAATAAAAACTATTTATAATTACAAGTCTCTGCTACTATAGCCATAATCTCTGTTTGAGGATATGGCGCCCCCAACCCGTGATAAAATGCGTGGCGTCTCTTCAACTCTGAATCCAAAGAGTCGGGTTCAGAAACCTACGAACAATACTGAACGAACACAGCCTCTGGCTAAATCTCTCAATCTATCAGTAGAATAAAGCATCACAGTCGTAGAAAAATCTGCTGCTGTGCAGAATACGCAGGTTGTGGCGTCTTCTGAGCAAACCTTAGGTCTTACGATGGACATTATTGACGAATCCGACCACGAATCCGTAATTGAAGATTTTCCTTCCCCTCCAAGCCTGCCCTCACTGAAAAGATCCTTGGAATCGCAAGCTACAGTGGAAGATATTCGCGTGGCAAATACCTCTCAAAAGGATGGCCCAACAGAACAAAACTCGAAATTAATGACAAAGGCGAGAGGTCTTTTAAACCTAGTTGGACCTTATCTAGAAGAGATAGAGGAAGAGTGTCCTGGAACGGGTTCAGGCTTTCTGGCCCTAATATCTGATGGTGTCTCCCGTGCCATGCGTGGTGAGAAGGTTTATACAAATATTGATGCCCTATCACGCAAAGTCCCTAAAATTCCAGGTAATAATAGAAATACCTGGACAGCAAGAGCAGCTAGAGGAAATAATAGTTCGCTTAGTAATTTTGTGTGGGGACCGCCAGAAAAACCCACCAATCCTCCGAAAGGTCAAAGTCATGAAGATAGACGAATTATGATTCGTCTTGGGCATGATCATGAAGCCCGCAAACAGAACCCTTTTTGCTACGGCAACAAATTAAAAGTCTGATTCCTGATCCTTCTCTAGTGTCTGATGCGTGGCAAATTCCATCAGGCAGAGCTTAATTGGCGCCTCCGCCAGCGAAAGCAGCGACTCTCTTACTGTATTAAGACATGATTGCTCAAAGATACGGAAATGCCGTCGTTGATAGACAAGAATCTTGGACAACTTTCATAGTTGGACCTCTTCCAAAATGCGTAACTACAATGGAAGGTGCAAAAGATCCTCTCGACGGGCTACTTCTAGAAGAACCTGCAATAGCATGAATTCGAGATGAGGTCCTCATCAGACAAGTGGCTTGGACTAAACGATAATTAGAATCAACAGATCTTACAAGAGATATTAGGATACACGTTCCGCAGCACAAAGCGCATAAATTCCCTTCCCGTCTGCAGCTTTTCGGTAATGCTGTCGGCATTCAACGAATCCGGGACCGCAAACCAGTCCCTACATGTGAGAAATGTCACGAATTTCACTCGACTAGAACTTGTGCCCGACAATATATGTGCCAATTGTGTGGTAAGAAAAAACACGACGGGGCATGCAACACGCCTAGACAATGCCTCAACTGCCGTGGCCCTCATAAATCAACAAGCATATTCTGCCCTGCCCGGCCGCAAAAAAGAAACGGTGCTATTATACGTATTCCCAAAAATCAGCTAAATTATATTCGCAAAGCGGGGCACAAAGATTTTCTGAAAACTCATACAATACCAGAATGTACAACTAGCCAGGAAGAGCTGAATGACTATAGCCAGACAACATCATAATTATGGTGAGAAGACATAATCCAAAAAGAAAAAGAATTTTACGAAATTTGCAAGCAAATTTTGGTAGAGGTTAAGATGCACATAGTATTAGACTCCAAATTGTGAATGGCAACGATATCGATATTGTACTAGCCCAGGAACCCTAGATCTTTAGAGATTTGGAGTCGAGACGATCAATTTCACATCCTAATTTTTTTTGACTTTCTCTCCGCTCAGTGAGTGGCATACGCGTCCCAGAGTTTTGATGTACGTTCGAAAAACATAAGGACTTTGTCCATATCAAACAACTGTAGATCTATCTCCCGACTGCATACAAATTTCTGTCTCTATCGGCAAGGGAAGGAAATTAGGAGAATGGAATGTTTACAACTCTCCTGCGAACTGTCGAGGTGCAGGCGATGGCTTAAAACTATTGTTAGAATCACCGGACTCTCCAGAATTCTTAGGTGGTGACTTCAACTTACGACACCCAGTCTGGGACTCACACGCCACTTCTTCTAATGAATCCAATGCTTTGATCGACTGGGCAAGAGAGAAAAACCTTTGTATACTCAACCCGACGGACATCCCTACTCACAATAGGGGTGGTACATTAGACCTTGCTTTCTGTTCTCTTGTTGGAGCGAAATGTGAAATTTCGTCTGAATTCTACACAACATCCGACCACGAAACCTTTGTAACAACTATCCCTTTGTGTGGGGACTTAGTCCAAAGTAAAACAAGGCGCCTTCGCTACGATTCTTTAAATGAACCCCTCTTTTCGACTCATCTTGGTTGCTCTCGCGACTCGCAAAACATTGAAACCACTAGAGATACAGAAGTAGAAGCCAAGGACATTATACAAACTATTCGGACAGCATTACTGGCAGCGTGCCCTCGTGGAAAGGGTAAGGGAAGGGGAACAGTCTAGTGGAACGAAGAATGTAGAGCTGTGGTGCGGAATTATCGCTTGGCCAGGCGCTTAGGCCGGCTGGGAGAGGAAAGGCGAACTTTTCGGAATGCGGTTAGACGAGCCAAGAAGGCATACTGGGAGGGGCGCATTGAGAAATCAGAGACTCTAACAGACGTATATAAGATAGTGAACTGGCATAAAACCTTTCCGAACTTTCAAACACCACCACTTAAAGGACCTAGCGGTATAGCTGATGTTCAATGCCCTAAACAAAAGGCAGCCCTTATAAATAAGGTGCTTCTCTCTAGGCACACAGAAGCGCAGGACAT
Organism: Pleochaeta shiraiana; assembly: GCA_019455505.1. Taxonomy (NCBI): domain Eukaryota; kingdom Fungi; phylum Ascomycota; class Leotiomycetes; order Helotiales; family Erysiphaceae; genus Pleochaeta; species Pleochaeta shiraiana. Next base: position 16,253 of record JAHYSP010002301.1, read on the forward strand.
ACCTCAAGAAGTATCCACTGTTTCTAGGAGAACAATCGCTTGGCAGCCATTTACCGAACGGGAGACCTACAGGGCTACATGCCAAGTCGCCTCTTCATGTCCTGGGGTAAGTGAGATTACAGTTGCGATCCTTCGAATTTCGTGGCCAGTGATGGGCCAGTGTATCACAAATCTCTTCAATTAATGTACCCTATTAGGTATTCATCCTCGTATATCCAAAGATGCAGAAATTATTATTCTAACAAAGCCTGGCAAGCGTGACCGTACAAATCCAAAATCATACCGGCCAATATCCCTCCTTAGCTGTCTAGGCAAAGGATTGGAACGTCTAATTGCAAAACGGCTTTTATACTGGGCGCTGAAGTGTAACGTCTTGGCCAAAGATCAATGCAGTGCTGTTAGCAGACGCTCAGCAACAGACTTAACCATAGCACTACTGTGTGATCTAAAAGATGCAATTGCAGTAGGCAAAGTTGCTGGTATGGTGACCGTTGACGTTAAGGAGCTTTTGATGCTGTCCTGCGTAACAGACTTCTAAACCGATTGAGATCCCAAGGCTGGCCAGAAAATGTAATTAGATGGGTTAATTCTTTTCTATTTGATCGGTCAGCAAAAATTTTACTTGATCAGACACTCTCAGGCCAATTACAGATTCTGAACGGATTGCTACAAGGCTCCCCAAAATCACCTATACTTTTTTTGCTATACGTAGAACCAATATTACGCTTATAAAAGAGCCGTTTTGGTCATGCGGATGATATTGCAACAATCGAGGCAGCCCAAAATCTCGAAGAATGTGGGCTTAAATTACCAAAGAGTCTAGACCAGATGCTTCAATGGGGTCGCAAAAATGGCGTTCAATTTGAGGTCTCAAAGACGGAAGTACAGTATTTTCATAACAAAAGGAAATTTTTGGAACCCTCTCTTCAGATGGAAGGAACTAATATTGTACCGAATTAATACACTCGTTGGTTAGGGGTATTCTTTGACAGGGGGTTAAAATTCAAAGAACACGTACTGAGAGCATGTCAACGCTGCCGTGTTGTAACGGACCATGTAAAACGACTAAATAACACGATTAAAGGTGCCCGACCAGCCCCACTTCGACAGGCGGTACAAGGCGTAGCGTTTGCGACGCTTTTCTATGGGACTGAGACTTGGTACGGACCGAAAACTTCAGTATGAATAATAGGACAGGTACAGGGTGAAATCAACCGGGTAGCTCGGTCAGTATTACCTGTATATAAAACCACGCCTGTACCAACACTCCTGCGAGAGACTGGATGGGGTCCAGCTATTTCATGGCTCGAACGAATACATGACCTCCTTGCGGTACGAATTGCTGCCACTGACCCAAATCACCCACTAAGTAGAAGATGGAACTCACCCCATTTTCCATGGATTAGACGCCGCCAGCCGTTGGAACTCTCACTTGATACACAGGTGGTACCGGGCTATGATTTTGATAGAATTAAGGGAAAAAAGGAAATTAGTGCTATTGGGAGTAAAGATGGCCCAGGCGAGTCTCAAAACTGGATAGACTCAGGGAAAACAGGTATACTTGATTTGACGGTGTATTCAGATGTGTCTATGAATGTATGTGGAAACACAGGGGCAGGGTACTGTATTTACCAAGGACCAGCAACGGAAATAGCAAGTGGAAAGATACCTCTCGACCAAACAGCAGAAGTCTACGACGCGGAAATAATCGGGGTTCTTGAGGGACTCAGAGCGGCCGTACAACATGTTATGGCAAAGTATGCTACCAACGTCACAGTTTGTCTTGACAATAAAGAAGCTGCCTTGCGACTACACTCCGGAGTCTCAACTGCATCCAGCTCTAAACAGATCGCTGAATTTCAAACACTACGACTAAATTGGACTAATAGAGAACGTATATCAGTGACAACGTCGGGTACTGTTTATGTTAGATGGATTGCAGAACATTCAGGCATAACAGGAAATGAAAGAGCTGACGCATTGGCGAAGAGCACCTGCAGCGAACCAACTACTCGGACCCAAGCTACCATATCTAGAGCGGCGAGACTACTGAACCAAGGATATGAAGCAAACATAGAAGAATTCTGGCGTAACAAAGCCCCTGAACGATATAAATATCTAGGTATACAAATGGCCGGAAGCATATCTGGGGAGCTACAGTTTAGTTCCCGGAAAAACCTTGGCTTACTTTTAGCTGCACGATCAGGACACGGCGACTTCGCAGCATACCACCGTAGATTTAAGCATGCAGATGCAGACCTGCTATATCAATGTGGCAAGGAAAAATCGCCGGAACACCCTTTTGCGTGTCGCAGACTGATTGGCAAACGGAAACCTCGGCCCAAACCAACGAGGGGAGCGGAAGGTGATATCAAATGGACTCTTGGTTCAATAGCTGGAGCAAGAGTATTCGCAAAATGGTGTTCAAGGGTGCAACCGTATGGGTAAGAATGGACTAAGAAAGCCCAAGTAAGATTTATATTTATTCTTTAGTTAACTTTTTTTTATTCATATTTTTTTTAGCTTTTCCTTTGTTCTTGTTATGGTTACATGAGCGGCGCGCGCAATGTGTTTTTGACATCAAAAAAAAAAAAAAATAGGTAAAGATGGCTGATGCCACAGGGTATGTGAGGAAATAATAGCTCACAGCTGCAGTAGGACTTGGTATATCACGAAGCCACTGATGATGACTAAAATTTGGGGTCAATAAATTAGACGATAGAAACACCTGGCAGCCTTAGGCTGCGAGGTGCGACAATCGCTCTTACGAGGGCTTAGAGGCCGGGACTAGCCCGCGAGCCTACTTGGCGTTAAATGCTACTACTACTACTTACATACGCTAGTTCCCCAGTACCTACAGAGTTATTCCTTCTCATAACTACAAATCCTTTCCCATCTCTGTTCTATATAACTTTGCTCAATCATACTTTTTAACTAGTTCTATCTTTAAGTATGGATTCTCAAACCAAACAATTTTGTTGAAACTGCAGATGCCTTCTTCAATTGAGCGACCTTCGGGTCAACAAACTGGGTCTGCGATCGAAGACATGCTTCAAGCATGGTAAGAAATGCTCCCCAGATGAAATCGATGAACGGGATGGTCGTGATATGAAATAAACCAATGGAGTCAACCTGTAAGTTATTTCTGCTCTCTTGTGACCTAATCTTAATAAATACTCTTACCAGGGTCAAACAAGAAGACATGACCTCTTTTATATATTTCAGCTAGACCAACTTCCTATCAGTTCTAGTCATTCGCTTGAAGCGAAAAATGAAGCTACTTCTGAAACTATTTCAATGAATAAGGCCTTTAACATGTTAATTTACTCTATCCGAGATGCAGGCGGCCACAGATTCCGGAAACTGAGCAACAGTAAGAGTTCTGAACTCTTTTACTGTTATTCTTGCTGTCAAGACGCGAATCAATACCCAATGTCAAAATCCCAAGGCAAACGTGATCGACGCCGAATGGAGAGGTTTCCGTGCCAAAGCAAATTGCCGTTCAATTTGGACTTATTAAATAGACGTTTATATGTTAAACTGTTGTACAGCTACCACACATTATATCTTGGTATTCGACTATCACTAGAGGCCCTTGAATTTATCAAATCGCGTTGCACAGGCCAGACACCGGCAGAGATATTCCGTCATCTTCACATATCTGAAGTTCCTGGTGTTAATACAATTGCCCAACATCAGATTTATTATTTGTGGCAGCAGGCCAACTCAAAATTTTGGCGACGTGACGTAGATCAATTTATTTCTGCAACTAAATTTCTTGCCGAATCCGATAGTATTTATCGGTCTTCCGTTTAAAAGTAAGGTAATTTACGAGGCTTGGCTATCTACATCACTGGCACAATTTCTAGTCTCTCACCTAGAACCAAAGAGCTTATAATCGACGCTACACTTGGAACGAATGACTCAGGTATGAGTTCAATCTAAGTTTGATTTAGAGAAGCAAATTTAACTAATTATTCCAGTATGAGTTTGTTCGCCGTTCGCTGCTCTAGCGGAGCTCGATGGAACAGGGGTGCCATTATGTTACCTCTTTCTGAGGGTTAAAAGCTCTAGTTCGGAATGTAAATCTGTGACTGCGGGTGCAACAACCTGCATCCCTCAACAATTTCTTCAGCCTCTTAAGGATGCAGGCTATAGACCTTATTTTTTTCGGATGTGACAAGGACAAATCGGAGATCTCTGCGAACTGAGTTGTTTGGCAAAATACAATTATTCAGCTTTGTTTCTGGCATACAAATAGAGCGGTTCGAAAGAAGCTCCAGGATTCTGGAAAAACCCATACCCAAAAGCATTACTTCCCTCAAAAAGCTAATAATCTCGTACCGACGCTGGAAATTTGCTGAGGCTCAAACCCCTCATGTCTACCGAATGGTCATCATAGGTATTGTAGGTTTCAATGTGTTTCCTCATCTGTTTAATTTACAGAGCTTGGTAAACTTGAAGCTTCCAGCGTAACCGAGCGAAATACTATACTACAAATTTTTAGCCAGCATTACAATATGCATCCAATGATTCCGAACCAAAATGGCACATATCGTACCAGTAGGCAGATACATCATGACTGTATTAACGAAGTATATGCTTAGTGTTATTCCCGCAACTAGTTTCGCTTATGGGCATATCTATTTATCAATTGGTATGCTCCGGAACAGTGGTAATTATGGGCACGCTCCGCAAATCCTGACAGTCTGCCAGTTCTAAGAACGACTATGATCATTGAGTCTCACTGGCGAAAGATTAAACATGATTACCTGCACCGCTTTAGCTGTCCTCGAATAGATTTAGTTTACTGGGTCATAACATCTCGCGTCGCGCCTCAAGCACTGGAGCGGATGAAGGCGATCTTGAGCAATGATCATCGAAAGGCTGCCGCTGCCTAGAGAAGAGCCTTCAAGCGAGAATGGAAGCGTTTACAAAGTCACCAAGTAGATCCTGAAAGTTTGATAAGGTATCATAAAGATCCAGAAAAGTGAACGTGTGCTTATGAGCCATTTCTTCTGAGTAACTTCTTACTCTGCAAGTATATAATAAGCTATTATGAGAAAGTTCAAGATGCCGTGAATTTTTTTTCGGAGGTTCATCGCCAGAGACATGGGCCATTTTGGGTGGAACAGAAACTGGTTTTTTGTCCGCCATTAGTTATAACGGAGCAAGAATTCTAGAAGTCAAAAGTCACATGGATAAAACCCTGTCCGTCCAAGCGATCTCGGCTGCATAATGCATCACATCCATGACTCAGTTAGATACAGAACACCGACGAGTCAGTTGAATGCATCACACCAATATCTCGATCAACGCGTAATGTACCATGTTCATATCTCTGTTTTAATGCAACCTATCAAGTCAATAACCCAGATAGCGAACAACAGGCCCGAGTTGCAAAAAACTTCATTAGCTGCTACTCTTTTCCAAGACAGTACATAAATGCACGTTGGTGTTTAATAAGAGCAGCGTAGATGAAGATATATTAAGATGCATGGATATACCGACCAGCGTAGATATATTAATATACTAGAATATGTTAATTTGCATGAATTAATTTTCAGGATTCCATCAAGTCACTGAGTGGAGGAACATCACTTTAATGTATAAAACTTTTTGTATAATCAATTGAGTTTTGGAACATGTATAAGAAGTTGGGGTTTTGTCGAAAGAAAAACACAGACAAAAAATAAATCCATATCATCAACAATAATAACAACAATCACAATTCCAAATAACAACAACCTTCTTTATTTCTAGTTACCCATCACAACTTATTATATAACAATCCTCTATGATCTTCATATAAATATAATACCACATTTATCAATATCTCAAGTATTCTTATATTACACTTATATATCTTTTCACATCGAGCTCATATCATTTCTTCATAGCTAGTCACTACCATCATCACCATCTATATTATTAATATTATCAACAACATCATAATCATCTTAAGTATTACCCTATCTCCCCTTGTTCTAACATTATCACAGTTTATTTGAACAATATTATAACTAAACATCTATACAAATCATAACATGTATATACTTATACAAAGCATTCCATACATATTATAACTTAACATACATATCATAATATAACATAATTATTCATTTGCAATTCACACACAATTCATCACGCCGACTCTATATCACTCAAACTACTCACCTAAAACCGATTAAAAGCCTTTTCATTTGGTCATCGCTTGTGATGGCCAAATCACAACAGCCACCTCATTTGGCCCAGCGCGTCGCTGATGAGCTCGAGCTTGTGCAGCACGTGGCAAAGGGTCGAGCTACCTGGGTTCAAAACTTCCACAACAAGTTTTGGACATCCGTCGAAGAAGCTGACCCTCTTATCAAATCCTTCGTGCGCGAGCAGATGGACGCGTTTCTCCTCGCTGTT
>JAHYSP010002324.1:10629-22380 GCA_019455505.1 Pleochaeta shiraiana
GTCAACATTCCTTGCAACGCGTGTATATAAACAAGTAGAACATTCATTCTAGCGTTTTCTCTTCTTAGATAGGATATAGATATTACCTAGACAAACACAAGCGAGTAACAGTCATATCAGTCTTTTAATATATATTCTATCTATTTGAATTATACGATTAGTGCAAGTCTTGTCTTTGTCTTCTCCTAGTCGTCTACCTTTTTTTTTGTATATGAGAAACTTCAGAGTTCCTTCTTCAACGAACTCTTCTCATTCAAGCACATCTTCTACATCGAAGGACTAGTTTTCAGTTTAATACCTCGATTAATCACAAAAACTTGGTTTACTAGACAGAGGCGCCATATCAGATCGTATAGATAATTTTATAAGCGGTAGCCAATCAGCCACGAACCAGACTTTAGGAAGTCAGAAAACTGATGTCACGCTATCTTTAACTCAGGAGCAACTGAGTAGGTTATTGAGTATTACAAATTTGCATGATGCCCCTACTCAAAATTACCGACCAGATTCACCAATAAATAAGAAATAAGCTTCGAGTTTGCTGGAATGGAATGGTTGCAAAGAACTATACCCTACTTATATTGTTCAATTAGCTGCCAAGATAGAAACAGATTGGGATTATTTAGAAGGAAATAAAGCTGTTTGTATGGGTGTGATCTATCCTATTCCGATAGTTATTCGAAGCCGTGTCCATAATTGGACCACCAATGGTGGTCCAAATAATGATTGGAATTATGATCTATTCGTAAATCATTTTAACGACAATTTTGAAGAAAAGACTTCTGCCCAAACTGCGAACGAAAAACTTTCTAGGATAAGGTAAGGGGAAAATCAGAGCTTTGCTTCTTACCTCAATGGATTTGAGCATACGTTAGCACGAGCCAAAGTTGTCAATTGAGAGGGATTGGATAAAATAAACTGCCTCAACCAGGGTCTCAACAGCTGCTTAACAGATCTGCTGATGCCGGCATCACTCTCATTTTCGGAATCATATTACACTTTATTCGTCAAACAAGTCAGAAACATGGCTGGGAAGCTAGAGTCTAGAGAAGACTACACCCCCAAGCGTGGTCCAAAACAAACCAAAACCTACTACATAGGCAGTTTAGGCATTTTTCCCTGATCGCTAACTTAACTGCTCAAATTCCCAAGGGTAATCCTCCGGAAGCTCCGCCTTCGCGATTAGATGCCGGCGGAGACACATCTAGGTCAGGAATTAACGGTGATAGCTTCGCAACACTTGCAGCAATAAAAAACGAAGTCAACTCAAACAGTAACAGTATAGGAAAAGCTAAGATTGATAAGACACCAGCACCTTGAAGGTCGGAGGAAAAATATTTATCGCTGCCGGCTGCGGGTATATGTATGAGTTGTACGGAGACAGGTCATTGGTTCAAAAAGTGCCCTAATTTCTCTCGGGCAAAAAGACCCGCATCTGTCTATACTCCTCAGACAGCGAATGGAAGGGGGTAAAATTGGGTTGATTTCAATCAAAATGATGAATTTTTTGAAATACAATAAACCCTGAGCGAAGTCGGGTTCGGGGGAAAAACAAATTATTGGCTAAAAATGTAAAAATTATTGTGAATAAGCTAGATGGTACTCCATTTTTATTAGATATGAGGCTAAATAAAAAACTTTATGTTGATACTCTTTTGGATACAGGCTGTGTTTCTTATGCAGTTTTCAATCGTTCTTCTTTGTCAAGTGCCATATGTTACCGCAAATCCCCATTGAAAAATGGGAATTAAACCTTGCCAAAAAAGATACTCAGCAGCGAGTTATTAGCAAAATCACCAACGTAGACACCGATGAAGATGGCAGAATTGAAAATGATTGAGGTTATGTCATTAAGTACCTTGTATATGACATAATCTTGGGTAATCCCTTGTTGACAGCTAAATCTGTGGTTTACAATATCCGTCGTTGTTATATACGGTTTGGATCGCCAGGAGGGCTTATCTTGAAGACCAAAGGATGGGAAAACGATTTGAATAAATAAGACAAAGAAATAATGAGTTGTCTGAAATTTCAACAAGGTAGCGCCCATCAAGTTCTTGGATCTCAATTTGCAGCCACAGCAGCTCTAATCCATGCTATAAAAGATTTATAAAACTGATATCTTTGTAGCATCAATTTCGGATATTAACAAATCTTTAGAAATAGGTAAAAAGCAGAGTCCGCGGGAGATTGAAGCTAGCCTACCACAACAGGTTCATGAAAATGCAAAATACTTCAACGAGGATGAGATCAACGAATTGCCACCGCAGAGACCTGGAATTGATACCAAAATTGAGCTAACAAAAGATACGAGTGGTAGAGAATATGAAATTCCTTATGGTCCTTTATAAAATATGTCAAGGAACAAATTATTATTACTAAGAAAACTTTTATCAGACCATCTTGACAGAAATTGGATCCGAGCTAGCTCTTCAGCAGGAGGAGCCCGAGTGCTATATGCCAAATATCCTAAGGGTGGACTAAAATTCTTGGTAACTACCGGGCATTGAACGCTATATCAGTGAAAGATAGATACTTCATCTCCTTAATAAAAGAAACATTGAGACAATTAAAAATCCAACATGGGTATCAAAGGTAGACATTCGCGCGGCTCTTCATTAGCTTAGGGTACGAAAACGGCCTGGGCGGTGTACCAAAATACCAACCGACCCATCTTCCGTGTTTGAAAATTAGCCGATCATTACTGAATGATATGTTGCTGAATAATATGTGATTAAAATGATGAAGATTAATTTTTTATATTAGAGATCAACGTGTATATCTAAAATACTTTCTGGTGCGTCAGATATGTTGTACGTATGAGCATAAAGTATGGCATATATGATTTAAAAATGCTTAAATAGATCCATGTTAAGGTATCAGGTAATTAATTATGATTTAACGTCTAGTTGTACCATACGCGACTAAGTCTATCTCCCACAGGACGTAAGAAATCCGAGAACGTTAAATTTCTGAGGCTCAGTAGCCTATTATTTCATAAGCTACTGGGTTTCTCATCTTATTTATGGGCGGTTCTACAGCGTAGATCACAATTGTTTGTAAAATATATCTTCAAAATCAATCTCATTCATTAGTTTTAATTGTTTCCAATTATTCCTCAGACTTTTGCTTTATTCAGAGTTAGTTTCTTCGCATGCGTTTTTTTATATCGCGGATAGGCAGAAAAGTTAGAAAATTTCAATTGACGAAGTAGAAATGAGAGAATGTTTGCGCATACTTCCTACACCTCTGAGGAATTCAGTAAAGTAGGGTGACCTTTAACATACTTCAAACCAATTAATTAAGATCTAAATCTAAAATGTAAATTAGATGAGGACATAGAGAAATTTGATTTTTTCAAAACCGGTCTAAAACAGTCACACATATGCGAGTGCTTAAGTTATCTTGTTGAAATATTAGATCTAGGTCTCTTATCAGTATAATGAGTAGCTAGATGAATAAACTTGAAATTATGAGTTCAACTTACATGATTGTTGATAAGAATAAGATCGAAAAATTGGTAGTTCATCTACCTCACTCCACAGATATTTTCCCAAATATTTCAAATACCTTTTTTTATAAACTAAATGCTATTTATCTACTCTAGAAAGATCAATTTAGACCTTCCTCCTATCCAAGTGAACCACCAAATTTAGGTGAGCGTTGCTCGAAACGAAAAACCAATTGGCCCACTAGCTATCACTGAAATAATGATGTCAAAAGGGATCATAGCTAAAACAATATTGATAGTTAATAAGGATTTGAGTGGAAAACACTCTTTTTTGATGCAGATATTAACTGCTTTCCAGCTGTTACTCGGCAATTCAACCTGTAATATTCAGGTTTGGCAACATTTTCTCACCCAGTCGCAGACACATCCAGAATCATTATATCCTTAAATTTAATAGTGATATTGTTTTGAGCCAATGTAAATTAACTGGGGCAATTTTTGACGTTTTTGGCATTCACTCTGGGTTTTTTGGAAACAAAGTAGCTGATTTATGTATTCTCTCACAGAAAACATTGTTATAAACATCTAATAATATCTAAAATTTTCCAATATTATAACCTCTGTAGTGATATTCAAGAGCCAATAGTGATATCTTTCTTCACAAGTCTTGTTTTTTTCTGACTTAATTTGGAGATTGCGCCTCTCTCGCCTACTGATAACCGGGATTGTCTTTATTTATTTTGCTTATTGTTCTACTGGTATTACTCTAACAAAATACTCAAGACTGATTTAAGGTCTTATTATTGACTATTGAATAGAAATTAGCTTGTTGAAAATATGGAGACTCCATACTCAAGTTTGGAAAGATTTAGAGTCAGTACGATAAAAATAATTGAAATAGAGTAAGATATAATACTCGGTGATCTCCAAATTACTTAAATAGATGAATGTAAATATAGTTCAGAGTCATTTAGGTGAATATACACGTAGGATATTTAGCTTCAAATAAACTCAACATCTTGTTTTAAAATATACACCCAAAATCGTATCAATAGTTTTGATAAGCTTAACTTTATAGTCATCATCTCTGAAATTTTCTACCTTAAGATCCTAAATTAACGGCTTAATAGACTATCAATCGGGTCTTACACTCAATTCCAATAAGTAACTTCATCAATTTGTTCATAAGTAAAATATCAATTAATTTCATCAACCACAAAAGCAATTAATTATCTTGCCAATTCATGAAAATATTTAAGATAATATAAGTAATTCTTGAGTTGAGAATAACTATTTTCAATATAGGATCAATCTTTATTTAATAAGTCTGAGTTGGGATAATTTCAAGACTATTTCACATTATAAGAAGTGAGATAAACTCATATCGATAATTTCTCTAAAAATAATATTTTTAAATAAATCAAAAATTCACGTTGAAAACAGCATTTATTGATGCTTTTATAAAGATAGTGTTTGAAGCTTTATTGTTATCAGTTCATCCTATAAGTTCAAAATCCAGTAGAATGAAACTAATGTCCTTCCTGGCTGGCTCAGCATTTTTACACTCAACTATTACAGCTTCAGTTCCAATTATTGAAAGACGAAGTGGAACTTTATATTATCAATGCGATTGATGTTTATTTCCCTGAAAAAACCATTATGCATTCAGCTGCTCGAACACGTCATAAAATCTCTCATGGTCGTCCCTATCCAGCACATTCTACTTCATTAATTTATGACGAAAATAATATATTATATCAATGGCCTATTGATAAATACGGAGACTATATTGATTCAATAAAAAGTACGTGAAGTTATTTATCAAATGTTTTATGATTTTGCACAATCGTCAATTGGAAAATTTTTAATATTTTGTACTATCAATTCAGGTAAAATTTTTATTACAATGAAAGTTTCAAGCGGTAAAATNATTTGTCAATCAAATGTTTTTGGACGATGTAAATGAGCTTTGTGCATGAGTAGAAGGCAGATATGACATTGGAATGCTTTAAGTTCTTTACCAAACAAATACATAGATGTGTTTAAATGTCGATCTATCAGAGCAACCATTGAAGCTAGGAAAATTCAAGTTGAGAGTTCACAATCAGTTCCTAAGAAAAATAATCTCCATTTCTATTGTCAATATATTAACAAGTTTGGCGCTATGGATCTTTCATATCTTGAGAAAATTTTTATCAAACATAACAACGCAATAAAGTTGTATTTATCAGTTATGATGAAAACCAAATTGGTAAGACGAAATTCAATTTACTAAACAATAATGCTAAGCGTAATGATCATTGGCTACATTGATTATATCAAGAATTAAAGAATGTGAAAGGACGTGAACTATTTTTGTCAACAATAGTAAATCCAGTTTAAAATTATATTCCATCTAAGGAAGGAATCTCCCATTTAATATAAAATTCCTTAATTTATATGCGCTGGCGAGCTAATGTTTGGCTTTAGTGTAAACAAACACTAGGTACGATGTTGCCGAGGAAGTCAGATAAAATCCGAATCCTAAACGCAAGGCAGCAGCATTTAACAAAAAATCTGTCTTGTGGCAGGTAAAAATGTTAAGAGACTTGATCGATCTTCATTAAAGATTTATTCCTTTATCCTCATGATAAGCTCTGATTAAAAAATTTCTGTTCAACTCGACCTCAGGTCAGAAATAATTACTGTTGTTCCTATAATAACATCTCAACAAGAATAGAAAATCAGTATTCAGTAAAAACCCGACGATAAAATCCAGTTCATAGGGGACATAGTAGTAGCTAATAACTCCTGTGCGTCTGATCCTTTATCGTGGTTGGTGACTATTATTTTCTATCAACCAAAATTATCTATTCCTAACATTTCTTGATTGGCTCAGGTGAGGTCCTAATTTTAACCGAGATGGTTTACAATAAATAATAGGACGCCGATGTCGCTTGGATACAAATGTCGCTATAAGTATCCACCTATGACATTTGACAAAACATTACTGATACCAAATCTTCGACTATTGTGTTTGCTATAAGTCTAACATGAATCGGAATCATATAAGGTCTGTATATCCCTTTTTATCTCACATTATATCAAAAGAGGTCTCAGGCGACACCGTAAGAAGTTGCATTGTTGGAATTGTCGGCCACAGAATCAATAATATTTGACAAAAAATGAGCAGATTAAGATTGCTTCAATTAATTCTTTAAGTCTACTAAAATAAGCACTATTGGAAGTAATATTTATTTGAAAACTTGATATAAACCAAGATATTTGGTAAGCTACCAACCCGTAATCTTATAGGTAAATTTCAGGAGTGGACTTCTGCAATGCAGCGGAATGACACGTATAAGAATTTAAAAAGCAGCTACAGTTTTACCATTTTATGAGAAACTTTTGTTTCTATTCTCGATCAAAGCTTTTACCCTTAAGCAGTTTAGAGTCTCGTCTCACTATCGTATCGCTTCTCTAGTTATATAGTTTCTGATCATCAAAAATCATTATGGTTATTAGTCTCGTTACATTGATAAAATACTGAAGCCGGATACAATTTTATTTTCACTATCTAGAAATTATTATTACTTGTGTTTTTTTTGTGGACTACTTAAATTTTATCTTTGATCTCCAACTTAGCATGCCATGAGCAAAGCTGAACGATTATTGATGACAAGGCCTCTTGAAAGGCATCAATAAATGATATAGATTAATGAAAACTAAATAAATGACGGAATTGGACTTGATTTTCGTATTTTGGAAAAGCAGTCGAGAAGAGATTGTAAGTTCTCTAGGCTTGATCCACTCATATACATGGCTGACCGGTAGAACTCAGTCTAATTTTGATTAAGTATGTTAGAAAATTAGTCAATTCCTCCATTTTCTATACCAATTATTGCAAGTGGAGTAAATTTTCGTATCTTAGTACAAGAATAGAAAATAGAGTATCAATTTATATTATAAATTCTCAAAAATCAATAAATTGAGATACAAATTTTGTGATAAAACTCACAAGCTATTACTCAGAACAGAAATTTTGCTATTAAAATAAATTCATATCTTTATTTTGATAATTAATTCAATTAAATTGGTACTATTTGAAAGAATTCAAGTCTAAACAACTGGCTCTACATCCTAGTTGTGATACTTGACGTCAATTATATCCTATAAACCTCAATTTTAGAAATATTCATTTTAAAAGTCAGATTCTCAAATCGCTGCATAAACCACCAGAGTTTGCAGTTAATTTGGTCAGATTTGGCAGCTAAAATACGTTTACTTAAATGTAACTGAGTCATGAAAGATCAAGATCGAATCTAATTTAAAAGGAGTTCAAAAATTACAAATCAACATCTTTTTCAAAATCATTCTGATAGAGATTATTAAATATTCCAAAAATATCGTGCAAAGACATCATTGTTATCAGTTTATTTTTTTTTATTAAGTATGATGAAGCTATTCTCACTTTTAATCTTAAACTCAACATTTTTACTTTCTGTCTGCACTTCTTTAAATCCCACAATTGAAAAACGAGACGAGAAAACCTTATATCATAAATGTGATAACGTTTATTTTTCACATCGAGCCGTATATTCTACAAAATTCCTTTTGGGCAATTTTATTCCTCAACTTGCGCGTTACTCGAGAGTACATTCAAATTCTTCTAAAAAAAATGATAACTTAGCAAGGTGTCGTATTTATGAATATGGAGGTCTTATCAGTATAGATGAAGGTATTTAAAAATAACATTCCAACTTTTACTAGTTTTGTGAAAATAATCATTGGATAATTGTTGATATACTAAAATTATTTTCTAGACAAATACTTTATTGTCTTAAATATGAATGGTGATGTTAATGAGTTAGTAAAAGAGAATTTGGCGAGACAAGATGATATTCAGTGTACAAAACTAACAAAATTATCACTAAATTATATGTTGCAAAAATAATTCAATAGACAAATATTAAAAATTTTTCTTAATTCAAAATGTTGGTAGAGCCGGAACTACTCTACCCATGACAAATTGATCACTGAAAAAGTATTCTATATTAGTAATTGTGACTCTGATACGTGTATCACAATTTCTTCTCAATGGAACAATAAAATTTTGTGGTAACGACAAACTTTGATCCACGTTCATCGCAAAGGTTATTATTTACTAAATATTACAGACTTTTATATCTTAGACATATTATTGTTTGTTTATTTGTTTGTTTGTAGTATTTTTCGTTAGACTAGCACATGCCGGAGCCCTTACCGCGCTATGTACACCCGAAGGTAAAGGACGCTAGAGCTTACTGCACTAGTGGCTGAGGCGCCCCGCTTCCCAAACAACAGAAGTGGAACCCGGTTTTCTGGTGAGATTTGCCCTACTTTTAAACAAGAAGGCAAAATAAAGTCCAATGATGGGTTACATGATTTAATAGAAAGTAATGATGGTTATCTGCTACTTAGACCAAGGAACTAAACAATTGAACTCCGATACGCCATTTTATTTTTTAAAATTTTTTTTTTTCCTTATTAGATTGAATTGTGGCTGTTCTCTGAGGGGGGTATTCTGAGGCAGATTTTGATGAAAAATTTAGTAGCTTCTAGCCAATGGGCCAATTTTTTCGCGCCTTGTGTCGAGCCAAAAAAGTAGGAGGTTTTATTTAAAAAAAAACCTGGGGATCCTTGGAAGTCTCTGGGGCAGCAACCTGCAATTTAATACATGGTTTGGGGATTTTTGGTCCCCGAATTTGTATTCGTTGCGCGAATCTTGGTGATTCAATCGCTCATGATACGAGGCAAAATCTCCATATCTTTAGCGGATGGCGTAAATGCGAGAGATGAAGGCCTTGGGTAAGTTTAATTCTCCAGGGCAGATATCAGAAATTCTCATGTCGAGATCCTGATATGACTGGGGTGCCTTTTGTTCCCAGTAATCCTTTATGGCAGTAGATATTTTCGCTCTAGCCCAGCGCTTCGCAGCGGCTAAAGTTAGAGGAGCATGAAGAGGGGACGGTAATGTCAACGTCTCTTTCGCGGCCTGATCTGCTAGATTATTTCCTCAACTGCCGGCATGACTGGGGATCCATCGAACTTCGATTTTACCCAGATCAGTGTGAGAAAGGCGTGCCCGTTGAGGCCAGGCAGCGGCCTTGTTAGTGAAGTGTAGAAAAAGCTCTTGCGAGGAGCAGACAGTTGATGAAAGGAGGCGACGGGCCACTTCCAGGCTGTCGGTAAGGACCCAGAGGTTATTTGTGAATCTTGTCGTTGGAAGTGACAAGGTTAGATTCAGTGCATGGAGGGCATTGATGGCTTCGGAATCAAAATTTTCAAGCGTAGGGCTAAGAGGGATAGGCTTTCTGAGAATGACCCGGTCCATTTGCATCACAACTATTCCGGCTCCTACTTGGGGACCAGAGTCTGACTCTAATAAGCTGCCGTCTTAATATTTGACTAAGACTTAGAACGGGATTTCTCCAAAGTCTCGGAAAGAAGACCTGAAGACTCGCTTAATGCTAGCGTGCCAACCTTCTTGGTTGTGCCATGGTGGAAGAATATGAGGATCTATGAGCTCTACTTCAGGGAGGCTGAGGATCGCAAAAGAGAAGCGAGAAACACTCCTTTGATGCTGCAGGACTCATTCCACTCGGCAACGCAGGGGATGTGGGCGGTCCAGGCGATGGGTACGTAGAGCAGCCTGACGGAGTCTTGCGTCCAGCTGGATTTCAGGGGGGAGGAGTCCGGATTCACGAAATGGGGCTGAAGTTGGCGTCTTTCGGTAGACCAGAAGGATTGCTCTAGCGCTAGTGAGGACTACTCAGCGCAGTAAGGATATATGTTCTTCCACTCGGTTTGAGACAATTTCTTTTATTGGTGTTGATCTCTGTCTTCCTGTTGTGATCAGGCCCACATATATATCACATGACTTGGAATGACTAGTGTCGTAAATAAATAAATGCAATGACGATATTGATCGGCATTACATAAGTATCTCCGACAAGACCTCAACCAATTTCGCGTCATTGATAACGTAAGTCATCAGCTGACAGTGATGACAACCCCAATAACTTGGCTATACGTGATGATATGACGCAGATTTATTCAACAGCATCGTCATTGACCATTAAGAAATGTTACTGTCAATTCTACATTCTGTGCACATTATATATATATAAGATAATCGACGTGAGACTTCTTTGTAAAAAAGTAACGGTTCACTCTTACTCTTACTGTACAATCATTAATACAACAAATATACCATCTACATTGTTGGAAATTATTGGTAAATTGAATTTGATTATTTCATCGAAAGGAGATAACTCCTCCAATATATAGAAAAATATCTAGTATCTAGTCTAGTATATTTCACAGTATAAAATAGATATTATATTCTAAACTTGGTGATATCTAAATATAGTTCACCAAATTTAGAACTGATACAAAAAGGGGAACTTTAGTGTCAACGCTGTCATGTACACCCACGACCAAACACTCACATCTAGAAACTATTTTCTTACACCATACAATAATCTAATATTATCTAAACTTAAACCTTCGATAATACATAAATAGATCAATGTAGTTGTGAAGATTCTTGTCGGGAACCTAAGAGATAGTTGGGGTGGTGTGCAACTTTGACACAAACTACCCAACTTCCAACATATATTCTTCTTCTTTACATTAAACTCACAACTATCCTACATTTACTCACTTGGACTGCTTCACCCAAAGCGAGAATTATTAGACTTCTCAAAACCTAGTTATTATAACACTTTCAGGCCACCAGATTTCAGCACCGTACTATGCGATATGCATTACGCAGGCGATTACCGTTTAGCGGACCAGATTTGATGAAGCCCCGCGGGTTGTATTTTCTACACTACGGAGGGCGTTTGCTACCTTGATAGCCTCACTAGCGAGAATTTTGACGTGCCATTTGAAAGATAGTTTCTTGTCAAAATAGACACCAAGCCATCTTGTGTACGAGTGAGCAGTATCTTCGGCGATTGAGAATCCTCTGTAAGTAATACGTGGTGTGGCAACAGGATCTCTGTATGCGCGGCGGCGCGAAAAGTGTTGGGGTTCTGTCTTATTGGGGTCGTGTTGGAAATTATTGGAAAATTGAATTTGATTGTTATATCGAAGGGAGATAACTCCTCCAATATATAGAAAAATATCTAGTATTCAATCTAGTATATTTCAGAGTATAAAATAAATATTATATTCTAAACTTGGTGATATCTAAAGATAGTTCACCAAATTTAGAACTGATACAAAAAGGGGAACTTTAGTATCAACGCTGTCATGTACACCCACGACCAAACACT
>JAHYSP010002327.1:957-14457 GCA_019455505.1 Pleochaeta shiraiana
TGTCTTTCAAAGCCGCTCGGTCCTCGGTGCCCTCTTCTGTTACTCCTAAAATTGACCCAAGCGTGACTGGCAATCGATCTAGGCCGAATGTGTACTTGATTTATAGAGTAGCGGTTTGGGACTGTTGTGACACTATATTAGCTCTTCCATGTATCAAAATTAGATAGGAAAAATACTCATACCACCTGACTCCAATTTTTTACCTCTCTGATGAAGTCGTCCCATAAATCTATGGATGACATTGATCGCTTTTTTGAGTGTTGTTTACAAGTTTTATTCATATTTCCTTTTTGTTTACTAGAAAATCTTCGATGGGGCGCATAGAGCAAGACTTTGAGCAAAGTTGCAAGGTGGAATTCATGATGAGACTGAAAGACTGGATAGATAAATTCACGATTAAAATTTTTTGAAAAAAGGGTATTCGTAATTAACTAGCGTGGAAGGTTGAGAGATGGAAGCGGTACTAACGAATTGGAATTCAAATCTGGCACAGTTAGAAACCCGATCATGTGATAGCAAATTTCCAGCAGCACCTTAAGGTTCTACGTATTCAAGTCATTCCGGATTTGGGCCACGCTACGACTTCCCAGGAAAGCTCTCCACCACATTCTTTCGGCTCGTTCAGGGCACGGGGACTTTAGCAATTACCATGAGAAATCTAAATATACTAGTTATTCACTGTGTAGTTGTGGGCGAGCAAAGTCCCCTATTCATTTTATTTTCTGTCGCTTGAAAAGAGCGCTAGTAAGAAAGTATACTGGAAAACGTAGAACTCAAAAGTCAATAAATTGGCTATTAGGTATAGAGGAAGGGGCGGTAGCATATTCAAGAATCATAAATGGAACGTAGTTTATTCTCCTGGACAAAATAAATTTAGAGACTGAAGTATGGCATAAGATTGCGATACTGAACTTGATTGTAATTAGTGAGGAACTGATGGAAAATTCACTGCGTGCTTATCTCGATAGCGCGTCCTTCGCCCCCAGGGAGGTGTTAGGCAACTATCGGAAGATAGTTTTGCCGCGGACGTTAAATGCTAAAATAAAATAAATTCCGGAATTGGGTGGGTATTACATAAGCAAGAATTAAAAATGACATGCTACCAAATTAAGACCAAAACATATCAACAAACATTATGGAAAACTCGAATGAGACTTCAGGAAAAGAGACCGATAACACCGATGTCAATAAACTTGAGTATCATGAATCCAAAGATGATCCCTCAGCTGATCATCAAGTCAACAAAGATGTGGGAGCTCCACCCACTGAAAAAAAGGCGAAGAAGATTATTCGCAAGAAGAAGCGTCCTGCCCGACCGCAAGTTGATCCTTCGACTATGAAATCTGAGCCACCCCCCCAAACCGGTACAATTTTTAATATTTGGTACAATAAATGGTCTGGTGGTGACCGTGAAGACAAATATTTATCGCAGACCGCTGCAGTAGGACGTTGTAATATCGCGAAAGACACTGGATATACAAAGGCTGATAAAGTGAATGGCAGCTACTTTTGCCTATTCTTTGCACGAGGTGTGTGCCCTAAAGGTCAAGAGTGTGAATATCTACACAGGCTTCCGGGTATTCATGATATTTTTAATCCAAATGTTGATGTATTTGGACGTGATAAGCATTCAGATTACAGGCATGATATGGGTGGTGTGGGTAGTTTTATGCGACAGAATCGCACAGTCTATGTTGGCCGAATCCATGTCACTGATGATATAGAAGAAGTAGTTGCCAGACATTTTGCCGAATGGGGCCAAGTTGAACGGAGTAAGTCTGCTTCAAATATTACTTCCCCAAGTGAAAACTAACATTGTTTAGTTCGTGTTTTGAACACTCGAGGGGTTGCATTCATCACTTATTCTAATGAAGCAAATGCACAGTTCGCCAAAGAGGCTATGGCCCATCAATCTCTTGATCATAATGAGATATTGAATGTTCGATGGGCAACGGCAGATCCAAATCCCATGGCTCAGAAGCGTGAAGTACGAAGAATTGAAGAGCAAGCTGTTGAGGCGATTCGGCGTGCTCTACCAGCACAGTTTGTGGCGGAGATTGAAGGCCGCGACCCTGATGCTCGCAAGCGGAAAAAAATTGAAGGTGGCTTCGGGCTGACCGATTATGTAGCTCCGGATGATATCTACTACGCAAGAGGTGTTTATGCCGTGAATCCTCTTGGACGAGAAGGATTTGAACTCCATAATCAGCAGGGTCTAATGATTGAATCCGAAAAGACAGAATCAATGGAAACACAGGTATCAGAGAATGGTATTTTCTCGAATTGTACCCTCGCAGCGATGAAAGACTTTCGAAAAATTGCGGTAAAACCTCAAGCTAACTCTTCTGGACCACTAGTTGCATACGATAGCGATAGCGAAAGTGGAATTGATTAAAAATTCGTTGGTTAAAAGTACTTAACAAGATTTTTGCAGATTTAGAGTCAAAATTCCTATCTATCAATCATACGTGACAAATTTTTTGTGGGGGTGGTGAAGCAAAGAGTTTATTGAAAATTAAAAACTAATAAAATTCCCGCGGAACAAATACTTGGGGATCACGATTTAACACTTTAGTCTTTGAAATTTCACTTAAGCTTTTAAGTATGGCTTATCACCATGGGGATATTCTACTCAGGACATGGGACTTATTCATCTTGACAAGCTTGAAACAATCTGTCGATCTTCCGACGATTAGTACTAGGATTATTCTATGGATCTCATTAAACAGCACAAGATATCTGGATAATAGGAGTTGATTGAATGGAGAACATATATACCCTGTATTAATAATTATTCCCAATGGTGGTATCATAGAGTACAATAATGAAAGAATTTTACAGTCTCTAACCCAAACAAGTATTTAGCAATTGAAAGCTGCAAAAATTACTCAAAGACCAATCCAAACCCAAGAACATATGTCAATCATTTTTCACCAGATCGTAAAATAAATAATATAATTTTGATCCTCCACCAGCATAGAGAACAGCCTGAAATCTAGCTGGCATGGTCCTAAAATATTCATGAGATCTTCAGAAGATACCGAGCCCATGCCTCTTTAACAATCTCGTGAATCTCATGGGATGACGGCTACTATTATTCACCCAAATCCGGGTATTTGTCTTGGATGAAATACTTCATTTTATTCCAAACAGATTCTGTCGGATTTAGGTCAAGAGAGCAGGGCGGCTATTCAATAGAGGAAGTACCTCTTACACGAAAATCCGTGATCGTCGTATTCAAAGAATGTAGAGGAGAATTGTCCTGCATTAGTGAGATCCCAGGTCTCCTACTGAACTGATCAGCTATCTTGGGGGCTATTCTCTTGCAGTACTGCTCCGAATATGTAGTACCTGTAACGGAACAAAGCTTGTTATGATAAAGATGATTTATTAAATTCGTATGAAAAAGAGAACTATCTAAGTTAACAAGTGATGATTTATATATGTACATAAATGATCTAGCTTGTTGCTATAGTTATGAAAATGTAAATAAACAGCCGAGTCGTGTTGCCAACGGCAACAATATTAAGGCTTAGGCTCGCACCTAAGCCTAAAAAACGGTCAAACAGTAACATTACCCGAACCCTTCTCCCAAACGGCGTTGGACCTTTTACAGATCCCACAAAGCTACGCCAAAATATCCAACCATTTCGTTTTCGCAATTTATCAACCGTACAATTACGGTTCGGCCTTTCCTTACTTTACATTCCTTGATTAGCTAGCGAAAGAATTTCTGAAGAATTTGATGGGCCTAAGTGTTCTAGTAACAAAGATATTCGTAAAACGTCCGTCATGCTGCCATGTTTCATCGGTCCAGAGCATCATTGACTAATCTTCAACCAACCCGAAACAGTGAGCCTCTGCCCACTGTTTCAATTTGTTTCTTGCAGTCTCTGTCAACCGAGGCTTTTGAACAGCTCTAAATTGAAAGTATCCTCGCTTTTTGAGTTCTTTCCTAATGACGTGCTCGCTAACACCCCATTCCTTGAAGGCGCCGTTTGCAAGTTTCAAAAACGTCATGTGACGTCTTTCACGACACGAACAAACGAATCCCTGCAATTCATCGATTTAATCGCTGGTAAGAGTTGACCTTCGATCTGATGGCTTCGGTGGCATTGGTAACTTGTCTTGGGTTAATTCTTAGTTACTGTGCGATCTCTTGTCTATTTTTACCACCTTCATAAACTGTAGATACCTACTGAATAATCAGCAAAGTTTAAATTTGTTTCGGGCTAATTCTCACTTGTAGGCATTGTTCTTTAGTTAGTGGAGAGCGACGAAGGGTTGAGCGAGGCATTTATGTTATCACTTAAATATGTAAAATTATTATTTTAGGTTTGGCCTCGACCTCCGTAGGTTAATGGGGAATCAAACTTTTTCGTGCAAGAAAACTCTAGTTCTTAGATGGTTTTGATAAATTTTGAAAGGAAATTGATAGTGGTGAAAAGAACAAAATATGAGCGTGTCATGTGAAGTGAGGGGACATTTTCATTTCTAAAAGAGGGTGAAGGCTTAGTAGGGATACCCTTGAAAATAGCTCAAATAAAGGCTAAAACAGGGATATCAATTTACTCTCATACAAGGATCTTAATTGTGAAATTTAATTTTCGAATACTTGGCTAAAAGGCTTTGTAAGGCCCTGGTGATCTCTATTTGACTTTCACAATTCAGATCCTTGTATGAGAGTATCCATGCTGTAGCGAAGATCAGTAACTTTATTAGGTTTAGCTTGAACAAAAGATTTAATTTCTCTGTCCATAATACTTCAAAAAGTTTGTGCATGCATTTCAAACAGGGTACAATGCTGGCTCAGATGCTGATCCTCTTTGAAATACATTTTTGGCAAAATATTCGGACAAGATAGAAGAAAAATGTTCATGAGCTTCAGAAAATATAAGCATGGGCGTTGTAATTTGGTGCATAAATGATTCTGCTAGTTCCTTCAATGCTCTGTTAGACCCATTTAATCCCTCGTTTTTTAACCCATATCGACATGGAAAAATTATGAGTTTTTTGAAGTATTACGGACTGACACAGTACTATCAACTTTTTCCGTTCAAAAAAATTGTTAAAAGGTTTATGCTCTGTATAATGTAAGCAATAAACAATATGTATAATTATGTAATGAAATGCTGAATTTGGTAATCTGCTAATGGGATAAGTATGGATAGGGAACTTAATGATAATATTGTTATAAGGTTTGAGTAATAAGGATAATGATGTTACAGAATAATACAATGATAATGTAAGTTCGATGTGGATGTATATAGAAGTATAATCTGTGGAGTATAAAAGGTATTGAGAAGTGTGAGATGGTTTTTACTGTACTCCCATACAAGGATCTATATTGTGAAAGTCGATTTTCGAATACTAGGCTTAAAGACTTTGTAAGACCCTGGTAAACTCTATTTGACTTTCACAATTCAGATCCTTGTATGAGAGTAAAGGTAAGGATTTGGGATTGTTATGAGATATGTTATATTTTGATAACTTAAAGATGATTATCTGAAAAGATGAAAAAGATGAAAAGATGATATCTTCTTGTATATGGTGTATGTGATAAAATTTTGATGATGATGATGATGATGTTTGGACAAAACTCCAACTTCTTATACATGTTCCAAAACTCAATTGATTATACAAAAAGGATTATACATTAAGGTGATTTATCTCCACTCAGTGAATTGATGGAGTCCTGAAGATTAATCCAAGCAAATTAATATACTCATACTGGTCGGTATATCCATGCATCTTAATATTTCTTCATTTACGCTGCTCTCGTTAAAAACCAACGTGTACTTTATGTACTGTCTTGGAAAAGAGTGGTAGCTGGTGAGGATTTTCTGTATCTCGGGCCTGTTTTTGCCTGAGTTATTGACTTTAGACAGAGTCATCGGTCTGATGCATTATGCGTTGATCAAGATATTAGTGTGATGTATTCGACTGACTCGTCAGTGTGGCGCAATGTGCATTAATTGTGGCGTTGATGTGCTGCATTTACCTGACTCGTCGGTGTTCTGCAGCTAACTGTTGTGATCGACCGACTCACACCTATTACATCGGTGCGAGAATAGAATGTGGGGCGATCTAAATATCCCGACCTGGATAGCACGTGTGTTAGGTGTGTTTGGGGTGTTTGTTCTGTTGAGTGGTGCAAACACACTCCTTGACCAAAGCCGACTAGCGGCCGCAGTGGTGTATAAGTATCACTGTTTTCCAACCGCAAATAATGATCTATTCCACCATTCTTTCATATACACACTTTTTTGTTATCAATATTTAGTCACGAATCCATACTCTCTTCAAACCCTAATTTTTACTACAGAGTAAAAGTTTCTCTATTACATTACAGAGGTAATGTCATGTCCTTAGTCAGCTCATAATCTTAACACTAACTGAGTCATTGGTGTGATGCATTATGTAGCCGAGATTGTTTGGGTGGACAAAGTTGTATCCATGTGACTTTGACTTCTAGAATCCTTGTACCAATCCCTGGAAAAAGTTTCATAAAGAAACTCAGGTTGCTGAGTAATCGAAAAGCTGCTATCCTTGTTCCGCTATAAATAATGGCGATCGATATAGGAAAGGTTCTAGGATTGCACTGTTTTTGAGTTTTATAGATTAGCGTAATTAGAAGTATTTTGCATAATTGTGCATAAAAGTCTTATATTGTATCAAAAATTTCCATCAGAAGTTTTTCATTCTTTTTCATAAAAACGGAAGATAAACTCTAACTTCTGGTAGATCATGCCTATCTTGGCTTAGTTGACCCATCCTAAACGTCATTTGAATCTCCACTATCAAAAGTCTTCCTTGGTAGTGGGTATTTATAAGAACCTGTCTAAAACTGCATAACAAGAGCAGCCAGTGGAAAGTCATACAACTGCTCAAGAGTAGAAATAGCATTGCACCTGGCAGACACTAGACTCTATGCAGTACTATATCAACCCTTGTACCGTTGTAAGAATATAACGGCCCTCTAACGCATACTAAATAGTTCATAATGCAAAAAATAAACATTATTTGGACCTGATATCTTTATTTCATTGGATTGTTAATTTCCTTTCACATTTTCTGATATTTTTTGGAGACCCAAACTTACTGAGCTAGAGCTAACAAGTTGGTCCATATTTACAATGCACCCCCAACAAGGCTGACGATCCACATTGCAATGCGCACCTTCAAACTGACACTTCTGTGACTTTTGTGCAAGTCGTTGTATTCAATTTTTGTGGCAAATTTTTCTAGATCATCTTTCTCTTGTCCAAGCCGCATCTGAAGTTCCTCACTCTTTGTTACTATAATTACGCCAGCCTCCAGATCATGATAGTAGCTCCGCTTAGAGTAATTACTGCTTCCAAGAACTGTTATTTCAACTCTGGCGCTTTTGGTTGTATTGTTTTGACCAAGAGAGATCCAAAGACCCTTGGCATGGTACGTCCAGCCACCTGGTTCATTAACAGTTCCGACTCGCCATTCTTTGATCGAAATATTTTTTGTCTTACATTTTTTTTTGATGGCTTCAAAGAAGCGCCGTAAAATTAGGGTATATGCTGAAGGAATTAGTCTGGATACGCCTGTAGAACCATAGAAGCCATTAGCCCAGGGTGAAGCAGTAATAATAGTATTCGAAACTGAGGCCGTTGAGAGAAGAAGCGATGTTAACTCTGGGATTGGATTGAAGTACCCAGCTGTAAAAGTCCATGATGATGTTTTATAGCGCGGGGAGGCAAGGGTTGAGAGCATCGAAGTAATAGCTGCGAGCTCGGTTGAGATATCATTTCGAGGAGTGCAGAGCGGTCTCACTTGAATTATGGGAAAAACTACAGTATCTGATATTTTGTGGCCTTTTTTTTGCGTTCTGGGGACTAATGTTAGCTGTGCAACAATCTTGGAGGTCTGTGAAATGAAATTTGTAGGGGAATTAAGTGGTGAAGTGGCCAAATTTGATTCAGGCCATTCGAGTGAATATCCCGAAAGAATATTTAAATTCGGTACGAGAAGAAAACTAAGTTTCGAAATAGTGCTGTGTAATTGAAAAAAATGATCCGTTAAGGTTTTTGAAGAGAATAGGTGATAGCGGTCCTGCCGGTTTGTGAAGTAATCATTAGAAAGATTAGCTCTATGATCATCAGTCATTACCAAAATTATTTTGTCATTCCATCAGTCTTACCCAGTAATGATAATTTCGTCATCAAATCCGTACATCTTCATGTGCTGCAAACCCCAGCCCTCATTTATTCTTTTGGGAATCAGATGTTTCCTAAGACCAGTCAAGTTTGGTGTATGATACATTCGTATCTCAACCCTCTCAGAACTGAATTCCGTAACCAATGGGGCCAGTAAGCTTGCACATGATGCAGATGGAGATTCTCTTGTTCCTCTGAGAGCATCAGTGAGAATGCTAAGTTTCAGTTTAGGTCTTAGTCTCAGTGCTTTCTGAAGCATGGAGATCTAAAATAGATCAAAAAAAACTGAAGACACGAGGGAATGTAGGAAAATTACGAGTTCATTCTCTGTTTTTCCTATATACAAAGTAGATATGAAGATACGTTCCTCTGCTCCTAAAAGTTTTACCTGAACCAATCAGTTATCCAAGTTACGGTATTTGGTGCTGATTTTCAGATGTCCCCGACCTTTAAGATATCGTAAAACTCCGTTGGAGTGCTTAGTATTTTTATTTCGGATCCTTGAATGTTGAAACTCGGAGCGATAAGGCTCATCTTGTCAGTGAATATTCCCAACATCGAATATTTTGCTTCAGGAACTCGGAGCGGCAACATTTTGGAAACTTTTAAACGAGAGCTACTAGTCAGCTTGATTATAGCAAACATCGTTTGACTGCACCGAAAGGTCATGATGTTTTTGGGAACCCCGACGTATGGATCTCGATGATTTGATCGGATAATGAGGTTCAAAAATTACCCGGCAGACCGTCTACAAATAAGGTTGCGAACTATACCTGCGTCGCTGTAAACCATTCCACTTAGGAAAATGTCGACTATTACAAGAACTATCAGAAATCTTTGGAGAGTTGGTATCCGAGTATGAAACCCCATGAACTACTAAATTTTATCGGAAGACATTCTAATTAACTCTATAGGATGCTGCCCATCAAATGCAGGTATGTTGAACGAACTTTTTCAATTAACTAGACAGCTGATAAAAACTCTTTTAATTTTTTTAGCACATAGGTTGTTCTCGCCCATCCTGATACTTTTTTGAATTTAACCAATCGCTCTGGCAGGCGATACTAAAGCCGGCACCTTGATTGCAACGGATAGATATGGTAATAAATACTATGAAAACTTGGAAGAAGAATTGCCGCGTCAGTCAATTTTTATTTCATCATCATAATTATTGACTTCTGCAGTGAGAACTCGATGGATTGACTACAAAAATCACGAACTGGATCCGTAAGAACCCGAAATCTAGTCTCCGTAATAGGAAACCAAAATATAGAGACCTGACCACAAATTACAGATCCCACATTGAACCTGGATGGCATGCGTGGATTTCTTACATGGTGAATAAGCCACCAACTCAAGATAAATTACTTCAAACGAAAACTAGACCTTGGGAACTCCCAGATCATAGACCAAATCTCACGGCTAGCAGAGGCGCATTTAAAACATATTCGACGTAAGTTCGAGTTGGTTTAATCTTGGTTCTTAGATAATTGAAAAATTACTAGTGTGAAGTCAAAAGTTACCCCGTGGAATGCGGTTGCTGCGTCGAGAGAATAGGTCAGACATGGGCAATTTTCATAGGACTAGAAATACTATCAGATGAGCCATTCACTATCACAACTCACAATATAATTCAATTTAAACGAACCTTCTCAGTCCTGCTATTTTGTGTTGCACAAGGTCATTCCAGAAGAAAATAATGCCTTGAGTGTAAATCAACTAGATAATGAACCTGATCGCTAATAGATTTATGCAAAATCAGTGTCAATGTAGTTTTAAGTTAATTCAATATATCACTGCCTCCTTGCTAATCGGAAGATTTAACCCTACAAAAAGATCATCAGAATAAATAGCTCCAACTCTTTACGAATTCATAGTTGTTTTACCATACATTCGATATAATCTTTTTGAATATTTAGTAACCTTTTGATTCGAGCATGATTGTATAGCCTATTTGCCCAAGTCTCAGTGCAAAAATTGAATGCAAGATCCTTCTTGATACGTCGTCAGACGACCCATCAACGACAAAACACACAAGGACTTCCAATTCATCAGCTTGATCGGGTGTAAGTTATAGGCATTAATCCGAAAATTTGTCGTCATCTATATTATCACTAGATAGAACATAGCAAAATTTTCTGTGGGTAATATTTAGAAATAGCGCTCTTTATATTTTATTGTGGCCAGCTATGTGTATTGTCAGTATCTAGAAGTACCTGAGTCATATCCTTTGATACAATAATTAATGAGGCATTACATGAGTGCAGTGATATCTATTTGTTCTCTTTGAACAGCGTTGCTCGGCCGAATTTTGAGATGTATTCAACTGTAATATCTTTTTTTTAAAAAAAAGGATCGTTTAATGTGAATGTGGCCTCAAGGCTATGAGACATTAGCAATGTCAATACATGTAGAATTGTTAAAATTGTATTGTGAATTAAAGACTTTAACTGTCAGGCTAAATGATTTGATTCACTTGGAAGAAGATTGTAACAGTAAGAGTCTGTGATATGAAGAGAGCTTGGAGTTGTTGATTACTCTCAAATCATATACAGAGTGTTATATCTACTAATTTCTGACTAGGATAGATGAGTGTAATTATCAATGAATATAGATGAGCATATGATTGTAAATAATACACTTATTGTAGAAAAAAACAGTAGTATTAATATCAATATTTTGTCAATGCTGATTCTTGTTAAGGAGGTTAGCCACATCAAAGATTGTGGCTAAGAGATGCTAACATAGTAATGAAATATCTTGCATTATTGACAATAATTATAACTCTACAAAAAACAGAGATTTCTGTTTCCGGATAATGCTGTTTTAACACCAATTTTCAACAGGAATCATTCAACGTAACAGTAGGTACACTTATGCCTCAGTTTCACTATGTAGATGCTACTGTAAAGTATATTCGCTTTTTCTTTACTATCTGTCTCCCATCATCCGTGAACGCCAATCCAAGGAAATTACAAACCCTAGATTAACCAGATATACCTCCATCATCCTATACATGTCCACTGCGAGATTGTGGAAGGGTCTGTTGGATTCGAACCAACCATCTCCTGTCTCAAGTGGAGTAGGTACCTAGGCTACCCAGGCTCTACTTGGGAGAACGGCCTGGACGCTATACCACAATACAGGGCCCCAAGGGTTCTGAATATATCCATGGAATTATAGTGTCTTTTTGGTGATGATCTTTCTACAAATATAGAAGCTCTTGACGCTGATCGTTTCAAACGAAGTCCTATTCGGCTTAGTTTCAGTACCTAATAAAATAACCAATGATATTGATTGGCTGTATGTACGTACTAGTTGATTCGCTACAAAATTTATATTCATACATTTTTCTATGGATTTCTGATTTTGGAAATCATTTTGATCGGAATTTTTTTTATTAGAGAAGGTTTCCCCGAGTTTCATAACTCAAATATATTCACTAAATATCACTAGATAATGATCAATCTATCCACGTCCAGCTAGTATTACAGGTATACATTCTTTGTGTATGCCACAAAGAATGTGAAGAAGAATTTCGGGTTTAGTACACTCTCGCCATGCCTCAAGCACGATTTGTTTGACCTCAGCCCTTCCACGCTGCCTCCCCTGATCAAATTCACTATAGCGATCCTGTATGTAAGTTTTCATAAAACCCCATAAGTTCTCGATGGGGTTTAAATCAGGAGAGTAAGGTGGCCAAGGCGTAGGTTCAATACCAATATCTCTAAGATAGTTTTTCACAACTGCCGCAGTATGGAAAGGTGCGTTATCAAGCCTGAAGGTGTAATTAGTACCTGTGTTCTCCATATTAAATCGCATAAACATTGCAGCTTCTTGTAGAACACGTTGACGGTATTTATTCCCGGTGATTGTTCCCCAATTCCTTTCCCTGAAGATAAAAAGACCCGCCGTTTGCCCGGCGAAACAACCTCGGAACATCCAAGTATTGTTTTTCTTGTATCTATCGACAGCGCACGTGCTATCATACTCCTCATGTGTCTTAACAAAAGTTCGGCGCTTGAGTCATTATCGTA
Source organism: Pleochaeta shiraiana (assembly GCA_019455505.1). Classification (NCBI taxonomy): domain Eukaryota; kingdom Fungi; phylum Ascomycota; class Leotiomycetes; order Helotiales; family Erysiphaceae; genus Pleochaeta; species Pleochaeta shiraiana. The sequence continues at coordinate 13,184 of JAHYSP010002327.1, forward strand.
AGTGAATTACTTTAAAACTGGCCTTTCTTATGACGAAAACTTTAGACACTCTACCATCATTTATGTAGCTCTCGAAATTCCAAATAATTTTAGACCACTCGTCCAAATTTAAGTGCAGGTGTCTTTGTGCCCGTTCTAGTCGTTGCTTCTTGTCATCTTCGGAAAGTGGAGGCTTTTCTCTGGCAACAAAATAGCCGTAGCCTCTTCGACTGAAATCATTACGTATGACTTGTTCTCCGACTTTCCATTGAGGAAAATTGATTGCAAGTTGGAAGTAAAACATCTGTCAAGGTTCCCGGGAACGGCAAACAAATCTCTCAAGATCATCAACCTGCTCAGTGGACAGCTTTAGACGACGCACTGACCATTTTTCTTCGTTTGGAATACCCGATCGAATCGTGTTTTTAACTTGGTTGATAGAGACCCCAAGCATATTGGAGATCTCTAAATTATTTTTTGAAGCTTCAAAGAGAGTAAGAATCTAATTTTGATAAGCTTGTATCGAAAAAAAGTATCTCTAAAGCTTTGAATTTACCTGAATTTTTCTTTTCTCTAGACAATCGGGATTAATAATTACGCTTTGGTTGAGAAACCTTGGAAGAACTCATCTTGTAAAATAGTTGCGCTGGAGGCAATTTTTCCAGCCACAGTAAAACAAAAATAAATATTTAAAAAATATTGAAACGACTTTATCAAACTTCGAATATTAGTATAAGATGAGTGACTATTAAAATTAAATTATAATACCTTAATACCTAGGACGGTGGTATTTTCGTTACAATTGAAGTTGTAGGTAATGGATGGTGAGGCCGGGTGAGATCAGGTTGACTGCTCTAACTCGTCTCACAATAATGACCGGAACCATGCTGCTAGAATACATAAATGTGTTGAACAAGTTGACCCCAGCAGCCCAGAGAAACAAATAACCGAACTTACAGAAAATCTGTCTCGCAACTTTACGCCTTTACATCCCCTGTACTCCTTGCAGTTCTTCAATCTCGGCCACCACGCGCCCGAGCTTTTCCTTTCCTGTTCTGCCTTTATTTGCCGGTCTTGAGCGGTTGTTAATTTCTTTATATTAGAAGAAGATGTCCTTCTACAAGATCTGCCATAGAGTATCTTATATACATGAAGAATCGTAATACAGGAATAAGGAATACAAAAATAATCTATCACCTTTCGAGTTGTTTACGTCTTACATTTTCATTTCTTCCAACTTTCCCAGTTCCAACTCTCCTCATAACCGAAGTGCTTTTACAAACAAGGAAGTTGTT
>JAHYSP010002335.1:301-10878 GCA_019455505.1 Pleochaeta shiraiana
TAGGCATATGGGCTTGAGGTTGCCGGTAGACATTGATAACCTCCAAATGAGGAGAACATTGATATGTTATTTTATGTTGATATATCCTGATCCGTTGTCCGATCAACAATCAGGTGACCGTTCCAACATGGGATGACTAATCTTGAACATCACCCACAAGTAGTTCTGTTCCAGAGATAAGGTTGTGCAACACCTCATTACACTTATATTCCATTCGAAATTTCACGAAACATACCTACCTCAATACGTCGAAATGCCACGATGGAACAGAAGATAGGGATTTGTACTTTGCGAGATCAACGTTACACATACAAGGCAATAGCAAGCGATCTTAAGCTTACCCAACGCTAAGTTCAACACTCCTGCTCACTTGGAGAAGTCACTCCAGTTGTAAACTCGAGCAGGCCCACGGCCTTATCAACCTCTCAGATTGACGAGCTAGAGGCATTTGTGACGTCATCGGCTGAAAAGATGAGGATGCTGTACCTGGAGATCTCGATGTGCCCATTTCCCCACTGGAATGTCAGTGAGCATGTGTTACGGACTGCCCTCCTTAAAAGAGGATACAGACGCCGTGTCGCTCGATCTAAGCTCCCTATGACAGAAGAAAGAAAGAGCAGACGAAAGGAATGGGCAATCTCTCACTAAGAATGGACAGTAGAGCAAAGGAACCAAATACTTTGGCCGGATGAAACCTGGGCGAGTTGAGGTCAATATTCAAATATTTAGGTCACGAGAAAAGTAAGAAAGAAAAAGACATAACGAATCTCTAATCATACATTAGACTAGCGAAGAGTTTATAGCGACTGTGTAACTCCCCGAATACTCAAGAAAACTGGTTGGATGTTTCGGGGTTCTTTTTTTGGAGCGCTAAAGGACCGTTTTTATTCTGGAACAAAAGATGGGGCACTGTAACCTCGGACAAGTACACTCAGAGGATAGTGCCTCTTATCAAAGAGGTAATAGGAGAAAATCCTCTCAGTTACTTTTGATGCAAGATAATGCACCTAGTTACTCTGTGCGTGGTACCTCGGATAATCTATGGCAAGCTGGTATGGTACTTATTGGATGGCCTTTATTGCTCCGGACTTAAATTCAACAGAGCATCTGTGGAATCTTTTGAAGAGGTTCCTTCAAGAAAACTATCCTGAGAGTATAAGTGAGCAGCAAATACCCAGACGTGAGCTGAGTGATATGATAGAAGCGGCCTGGGATTCGATAACCATTGACGATCTTAGTAATATGATTCCAAGTTTACCTGCAAATTACAAGACGGTAATCGATATGGATGGAGCACATACATCATATTAAGATATCTTTGTTGGTTTAGGAGGAGATCAAGGGGATTTGTATACTATCTTTGGTGTAGCAGACTAATTTGTAGACTTTGGTCCAACTTCATTGTCGCGAGATTGTGTTTACCAAAACTGTAGAATATTTTTTCGGGTTTTTTGGATAGAACTGTTATTTCCCCTTATTAAAATTATCCATTGTAAGATGGTACCTGCATAATTAGGTGTATCGTAGAAAATTTTCAGATTTGATACCCTGGTCGAAATCGACTTCAAACGTTATTTTCTCTCGATACACTGTATTTTATTCCCTCTACATGTCTAGTCCGTGCGCTAGTAGGCATTAAACCTGAGGCGAGGTCTAGCCCCTTTGTGCCAAGTCTCTCCTAAATGTATGCCATCTATATTTGTGAAGAGATCGACAAAAAGAACCCCTGCAGATTGGCCAGTTCCATCCATAATTTGCCGTTTACACCTTATAAAGTAATCTACTATACATTTGTTAAATAAACTTTTATACTATTAAAAGTGGGTTGCTTAGGGGATAGTTGAACAAGTTGTTAATCTTTTTTCTATGAATTTATCTTGTTAAGTGAATGAGAGCCTTCCACAATCTCGCGGTAGATATTTACAGAATGATGGAGGCGTGTCTGGTTAATCCAGGGTTTGTAATTTCCTTGAATGGGTGTTCACGGATGAGGGGAGACTGTTGGAGAAGAAAAAGCGAACATACTTCGTAGTGGCATCTACAAAATAGAAACTGAGGCATAAATGTACCTACTGTCATGAAGTTGAATGATTCCATGTAAATAGACATTACTAATGTATCATAGCCTTGAGGCTGCATAAACATTAATTGAATTAAAAAAAAAAAAAAAAAAAAAAAAAAAAAAAANACGTCTTTACTTCTTCAATGGATGGGTCATAACGTCAGGCCCATGAACCAGTTAGCTAACCATAATTGAGCGTAGCCCAAAACATTAACTCCCATTTTTTTTCCTCCTACAGTATCATCCCATGGTTATTTACCATTACCGGGCCGCATAAGCTATATCACAAGTCTATCCCCTAGCTCAAGTTTACTGAAGTGACTTCACTAATGTGGAAATAGATTTTCTTTTTGGAATTCAAGGTCATATCAATTCCTACCTCTTTAAATTCGAAAATTCGAAATCTGTGTTCACAGTCTTTATTAGATTGATATCAAGCTACTTAGATATTTCACTTCGTATTTTTCATCTAACGAGATGCTGATATTTTCATCATGAATTAATTCGCACATATGACGTAATTTTGAACCGCAAATATCACAAATTCTCTTCATAATCAGGGTTTGGAAGTTCAACTACTTCTGCCGAATCCCTAACTAATTGCATAAAAATCTCAATTACCATAATAAAAGGATCTCTAATTATCTTTGATCTTAAGAGCTGCTGGAGATTTAGTGTTTTATTTATCTAGTTCAATATTGTATGACTAAGTCACTGTTGGAAATAGTTCTCCCTTTACTGTCGCAACATGTTTTAAATTAATGTTGCGGTTGCGTTATTAGGCAAGTCTCATCTATTCTGAGAGTACGATAAAAAAGATGAAACTGCATCACTACTTTTAGATGAGTCATTGTTTAGATTACAAGATGAGGTCTCGTATAGCGATGGAACTCAGGATCTAATGATGATATAAGGACAGCTTGTAAACAGNGTCATTATTAGCCTTCAAAGATTGTATTACCACAATTTCTGTCGTCACCTTATTAGACGATCTCTATTCTTCTAAACGCTATCTTTGCAGATTTACATCATGAATCGAACGTGAAATTATCTTATAAATATTTTATTACAATACAATACTTTACCATAACATAACAGTTCTCTTAGCTGCTGAACCTGACCGTGAGTCATTTAATTCAAGTTAGATTTTTTGTTTTAACTATCTGATGAATAACTAAAGGTCTTAGCCGAGGCATATAACGCTAAGGTTTATTTGCCTGAGTCGTCTGATATGGGATAGAAAAAGTCTAACATGTGTTTAAATTCGTGTATGGACTCCTGGTTTTGCTTGTAGGAGAGTAAGGGCTCGCTTTCCCTCTTACAACTTAGAGTAAAGAATAGGTTAATGACACAACATTGATAAATGAAAAAGGAAAACGGGTTGGAGGGGCCTTGGTAGATTTGCTGAATGAATATAAATGCGATGATATCATGTATAAGTTATTCGATTGTACCCTCCCAATTTTGGCATGCAACAGAGTTTCTTCTGGCAAATCTTGCGCGGATCTCTATAAAGAAATCGGTAATACTCAGAAATTATATACTATTCACTCCCAGCGAATTATCAAGTAAAATTTGAGCAGCTTCGTTTAATTACTTGTATGTCTTGGGGAATTAGCGGGAGGGTTTTTTTAAAGTTGACTATGTATCTAGGCGATTTCAAAGTCTCGGACGTGCAGCGTATCGAGAGAAATTGTATAGTTGAATCTCGTATCGTACACTGCGTAATCGACGTGCTCAGTGCGCTCTGCTTAAGGAGAGTAAGTACTTGAGGGTATAGTTCGGAGTTCCCATTATCAAAGTCTTTGTATGATTGCGGGATAGCTATCAACTAGTAGTTATTTCTGGCTATACTTGCTGTGTCTTGATCCCAGATTTTTGCTGTTGCTAGGACAAATATGTGTGTTAAGATTGCTTGTTGTATAATATATATGTGGTGATAACCCGATTCATAGTGTTCTATGATTATGGTCTGGCCTTTTGGCCAAGTGGTTATGCTTCTATCTATTTCAAAATGTAGTATAGTGTCCGTTAGTCTGAACAACGTTGTCCAAACCTTGTCCTTGTTCCGTTGTTAGTGTGCCACCTCTGACAAAGAAGTTTAGTGGTGGAAACAAATTCTTCATTGACGAATTTACAGCGATAAATAATAGGCCTTTTCTACCAATGCCGCTGTGACCTGAGATCTAACCCTTTCTGACCTTGCCTGGAATTTTATTTGGATGTCGTGGGGAAAAAGTCCATGCTGATTATAGTGTCAAATCGGAGCAACTTATCTTGCGAAAATTCGACTAGGATACTATGTGCGTACAATGTCACTTGTTGATTTTATAATTGGATCCAGAGATTATAAGCGATTCGGAATATTAGTAAAATAAAGCTTCTTCTCGTGAGGCGACTGCAGCGTGCAATTCAACATCAAATAATGTCAAGATTGCTTGGGCTTAATATTATATTATATTTTGGATTAAAACCTGTCCACCCTGAAATATGATGACTCCTCCCCAGTAAGAGATCCTGATGACAATTTCAGGCCACTTGTATCTTAGTATGTAACAATGTCTTGAAGATATAAGCCATTTTAAATAGCACACAGTGTCTGATAGACTCGTATGATGCTGGCGCGTCATTTTTCTTTCGCAATCAATGGACTTTGGGTGAGAGGATCCAATTTTCTGTTCCTGGAAGACTGAGAGTCCATGTTGAGTAGCAGGAAACTTGTTGCTTTTTTTAATATCCCAGTTGACTTTGCGTCTTAATAGGTGGCATCTATCCAGTCGGTGTATCCAGAGAGATGTTAGTCCAGATTTTGTGTTTGACTCAAGTTCAAGACCAAGCAGGCCAGATTCTTGAAGTATAGACCCGGATAATGTACGGTAGATAGAAATATTGGTTTTGGCGCATAATAAAAACTTTTTGCGTGGGAGTATGAGATAGCCCTCAACTTAGTTCGAGACTGTGCTACCCTGAGTATTTGTTACGCTGCAATCCGGCCTTTATATTACAGATTCACAAAAGGCGATCGAGATAACACAGTGGCGTAAGCGCTGGGCATTTTAAATGAATTTCCAGCGAGAATATGGACGTACTGTTTGAAGGAAAGATTCTTGTCAAAGAAGACTCCCAGCCACTTTGTATTGGACTGCTTAAGTCCCCAGAAACGATAGAATAGTCACATGCAACAAACGAATTTTTGCGATGATCTTTGTCTGTTCATAAAAGACAGAAATTTTTGATTTTTGATTTGATTGGATCAAAAGTGATATTTTATACTTGTCCCCACTCCAGGATTTCTTTCAATGATGTTGATAATGAGTGCAGTTCTTACATGAAGAGTTATTGGTCGTTAAGATTAACAAATAGTCTATATACTCGAATATATTTGAGCTATGGATTAGTCTAAAAAGGTGTGAAATGTGAAGCATGAACGGAATGGGCGATATTAAGGATCACTAGAGGAGGTCGTATTTTACCTTGAGTAGTGAATCTATATCATCGTCTAAACGAATCTATGCCTTGCGATGGATTGGTAGCAAACGCGGTCACTAATTAGACAGGATTTTTTGGCTATACTTGCCTATGCATTCGTAGAATAAGTCTACTGGGAAAAACGCCGTCAAAGTCACCAATGATGTCTAGTGTAGGAATTCTCGCAGTGCGTTATTCTTTCAATGCTCTTTAGATATTGTGAGTGGTACTAGTGGTGAGGTTCACGACAGACTTACAGGGTAGGACTTCAAACTTTTTTTTAGCGGGAAATTTCTCCTGTATTGATATTTAGGAATTCTCTTGGCTAATACACACTGTGATAATTTATTTGAAATAGGAAAGAGTGGTATTGTTCTATATGAATGAGGTGATGAGTGGTCAGACTTATTTAATTATGTAGTATTATCAATACAGCTTGTTGGGAGTAGGTGAGTAATACCCAATGTACAGATACTCCTTCAATAGCATGTGCATTAGTATTTAAATGGTTGGCCATACAAGTCTGAGAATAGCTATTGAAATCTCGTCGGTTTCCAGAGATGTATTGCCTACTTTGATTGTGGAGTCCTGAAATCCAGCTGAGGTCAATTGTGTAAACTGATGAGGGATCCAGGTACCTTAGGCACGTCCGTAGGCGCTTCGCCTGCTTCTGCGAAATTAATCAAGAGATTGCGTAATAGGACTTCAATTTTCTCTTGCGATTTAGTGGATTGAGAGATTTCTGGAGAACATGGGTATCTTAGGGGACTTGAGCGATAGTACCTTGTTGCCCTACGCTACTTTTTTGGTGCAAAATCAATTTTACCCGAGGAAACTTGGTCTATCTTTTTTTCAGTAACTCGCTTCTTTAGCTTTCTTGGTTACTTTGCGGTAATTTTTCTGGGCTCATTTCAATTCTTCTTCATTGTTGAGAATCATGATAAATAACTTGTACGAGCCATATAACAAGACCTTACTCTACCAGAGGTTACTTAGGTTGAGACCAAAGGAGTACCTTGCCCCCTCTTATATAGATATCACGGGGCGTGGAAATTTATTACGGTTAATATTATTGATAGGAGATCGCGATCGATAAGATTTAGGTATAGTGTGATATCTACGAACAGTTAAATAGTCAGTAAATTTGGTAGATGTTCTTATGTATTTGCTTTTTTAACTGCTTCGTGGGTCTCAATTGTCGTCCGTAAAGATGTTGTTAGTTAACACAATTAATGAGGAGGATGGTTGGAGAACAGCGTCACCATATGCAGCATTGTTGCTAACCACGGAGATAATTTAATTATGAATGGCTTTGTTGATTCGGAATTATAGGTCGAGACTTGGTTAGAATGATCCCAAATATTGAACAATTTCGCTAAAAATTATTGCTTTAGGCTTTCTCGGAACTTCTTGCCACTTTAATATTATGTCTGTGTTATTCCGTTCTCTAAGAATACTGCTTCGATTCTCTCTTCCTTCCAAGTAGTTTTGGAAATTGATAATGGGTTGTACTAGGATGTACTTTAGCCCTTGACAACTTGAGTAGCAGTATTCCGAGGTAACACTCTTCAGAAGTGTTGGAAATTCTAATGACAGTGCCTAAATTGATATATTTGCTGTTAAATCCTTAAAAATACTGAACCTGAATCTAAAACTTTCTGTGGGTTGTCTCAAATACTTATTTTGCTACTGATACATTTTGATATGTGATGTAAGCTTTTGACTTGGTTCGTATACTTGATTCCATTGGAGAATAATTTCTTCTAGTGTTATTAATCTTGAGATCTATAGGTGGACACAAGCGGGTCAATTCGAGCACGAGTGGAGATAGGGCGCGCTGTCAGTGGTATTTTGGCAACGTCAGGAATTAGGATTCAAGTACGGTTTGGATATTTGATTAAGTCTTTACTGTTGAGTTGGAGGAGTTCTTAAGTGGGTGAAAATTGTTTAAGGAAGGGAGATAGTTCTTGGAATTTAACACCACGAGATGGTTTAAAGACGGGTTGACAAGATAGTTGCTCAGGACAATCGAGATCATCGTTCATCGTATGGCCATAATGGATCGTTATCTAGAGTTTGTGCTAGATATTTTGCAACTTTCAGAGATCTTTTCAAACTATTATATACACCATTGCGAAGTAGAAACCGTCGGTAGGAATTAATTTCTTATTTTTTCTTTTTTCAAAACAGTATTATTTCAACAGATTAAAATCAAAAGTAAATTGAAAAGAAAGTGTCACTCCAATGAGTCCACAATTTTCATTTAACCTTGAAGATATATGTGGACAATTGACGGAAATTGGCGGTTGGATGAGATTCTAGATTGAAATTTTCTTGGTAGAGCTATTCAATTTGTTCGCTCGATGAGATAGATGGTTTTAAATAAATATCTTTCATATTATCAGGTTGAGAGCTACTAATAAGTCTGGAGGATACAATTCTAATGAGGCAATGCTCGAATTTCTAAACCATTTTTTTTTTTCGATTCAGCGAGCCATTTTTTGTGGTATCGAAGTTGTAAATGTATGTATTATGTGTTTATATTTTGCGACTAAGTTATACTGCAAACTCCATAACTGATGAGTTGATTTGGATTTTTGCTAAATGACTGCGCATTGATCTTGCTTCATTCAAAAAAAATATGTATAATTCAAAGGTATGTTTGAGATTGAAATGGCGAATCAATACGTTTAGCGAAAAGACCTATCTATGGTTGGTAGATTTAATTGAATGTGTGGGGGCTTGTTTGAGCAGTTTCAGCAGGGTGGGTAGCATTTCATTTCGCCATTTTCATAACAAATTTTATGTTATCCAATACATATATAATTTCAGGCCAGCAATATTACAGTCTTCGTGGCTCAGTTGGTTAGAGCGTTGGTCTCATACTCGATTACGTATGAGGTTTGCGTTTGAACGTAAACCAGTGGCATCCAAAAGTCGCGAGTTCGAGTCTCGCCGAGGACAACCTAACATTTTGGAGTTCTTCGCGAATTCTTAAGATTTTAATGCCCAATGTTCCGTCTTAGTTTGTCGTTTGTTAATCAATTTTTAAAGTAAATAGATAGATAGTTAGTGAACTTCAGTACTACTTTAACGAAAATTAAGACAACAAGGTTGTCATTTTTAAAAACTCTTATTGTCATCTCCACTTAAAAGTTAAATATTTGAGCAAGATTTCTTCTGCAAAATCAAAACTCTGACCCTCTCTCTAGCTTTATATAGTTGGGTCTCTTAGCCACAGAATGAGATAAATATAATAGGGTGAAATTTCCTCCGAAAATTTATCTACTGAGATCTAATAGAAAATATAAATTGCACAAATTGTGAAGTTTAGAAAACATTGGCTTACTAATTATTAGGAAGTCGTGTATGGAGCATCAGAACCTAGATTGAGACAGTCTCCCAAACTGGCGTCTCGAGATGAGCGTTGTCTCACCCCGCGCGATCGCAAAAACAGTGCCAGAATTGATGAGAAATTTCCATATGATTATCTAAAGCAAGAATAGTTGGATTACTGCCCACTGAGCTCTGAAGAAACAAGATTTTAGAGCGATTAAAAAGATGAAGAAACCCAGGTTGACGACTGATCATCACAGAACTTGATTTAGTTCGATGTTAAAATATGACAATTGGAAAGTTGAAAACTGGCAGAAGTAATTTGATCAGATAAAGTAAAGATCAAAAGGGTTAAGTATGATAGTATATAATATTCATTGGTAAAAAGTACCGAAAAGTTCCAACCAAATAAAAGATACTTAAGTATGGTGGCGAAAATTTGATGATGCTAGGATGTATGTTCTATTTGGAGTTGGTGGAATGAGTCGAGTAATCGAGAGGATGATTTGACATCAGCCAATTAGTTTATTTATTGCTAACTCTAATTGAATAGGCCGATCAGTCCAGCTCATCAACGGGACAAAAGTACATCGGAGCAAAATAACGATCCAAAGAATACTTCAGGTAGCTTAAAGAATTGATTTAATTCTAAGGAAATAAAATCATGAAACTGGCATACCTAATCTCACAATTCGAACCTAATCGAGTATTTCAGGGCTCACATCAAACAATAATTTAACGAAAGTCCGGCAGCATCCAGAAAGCATCGAAGAACTTGGGGCGAGATCTATAAAATAATAAAGGAGATTAGATGAAATTTTTTGCCAATCACGGATGAGGATTATGCCCTCAAGTGTTGAAACCACATTGAAACCTCATTGAAGGCAAATAAAGGGTGATTAAGTAACTGTGTATGCCGCGATTCAGAGCTCGGGCTAGGCCTATCTTTTTTTTTTTATATCATCCTTATGGAGTCTAAGATAGACTATCAAGGACAAGAGATCATGAGAATGTGATTAAGATTAATTGGACACTCACGCTCAAACAGCATTTGCAAATACCACTACAAGAAATGAAGTTACCTCCTGTACTTCTCTCCCGTGAATATCTACCGAAGGGAAAATTCTCAAAAAACCTGTGGTTGTTCAAGTGTGCCACCATCAACGTATACATTTCACTCCCTAAGAAGGTAGGGTCTACTGGATTCGAACCAGTGGACTTCTGCCTCAAGTTGGGCAGGTGTCAAGGCTACCCAAACTCTACTTAGAAGGCCAGCCCGGATGGTATACCACTACACCATCCGACCCTAGGCCTGTCTTGATTAGGACTGACGATACTTTATACTTACTGTAGTTTAAGCAACCAGAGCTTTATTACATATCAGAGCACAAATAACATCAAGGTGTTACAGCCTCAATTTTGTTTTTTAAAAATATGATTTAGAAAATAATGTATTATTGTTTTGTTCATGTTATCAATGATTTCTAATCATTTTACTGGTTTCTTACGTGATTTGATTCGTAAGCGCTTATTCGAGCTCTTACTGGTTGGTGCGTTTTCTAATTTTGTCTATTTCCAATTGATTTATTTTTATGCATTTAACATGTTTCCTATTTGATTGGTTCTTAATAATTCGACTTAATATCTCAACTATTCATTTTGTTTACGTACTCTTGTTCTAATATCATTTGGGTTTTGTCTTCATATTAAG
>JAHYSP010002338.1:0-11323 GCA_019455505.1 Pleochaeta shiraiana
TTACATATTCTCCCGTTGGTAGTAGATTGGACTAGGACGAAGTCCGAAGAGATTGGTCGCCAAGTTTACTTTATGCACGACAATGTGGTTGTACACAAAGGACGTCCAGCCAGAGAATACCTCTATGTCAATGGAGTCGAATCTATTCCTTGGCCTGCTAACTCCCCTGACTTAAACCCAATCGAGAATGTATGGAGTATGATGAACTACTATATACAGGAACGGTATCCGGAGTTTGAGCAGAGGAGGCAGCGGAACAGGGAGGAGGTTCGCTCCATTGTGCTAGAGGNNNTGGCGTAAACGGTGGTCCCATCCCATATTAGAAAAATTTGTGTTACTATAGAAAATTACAATATGGTATCAAAACATGACGTATGAATGTGAATTTTCGGCTTAGTGCGAACCAAAGTGGAGAACGACAGGGCAGTTAACTTCTGTCGGACACGATTTCTCTCACCTAATTTTAGAGTTTTTCTGGAATAGAGTTTGAAGCTTTACCTGATTAGGCCTCGCCTAGACAAGATTATCACCGAAAATATGGATAATGATAGGCAAAAAACCCCTAAAAATAACCAGTTAGTTAACTTAACCTTGTACCACTGTACTAGCCTCTATTTTGGTGTTACCCCTGTAATTTCTCAAATATAGGTCAGTATGCAAGTAGTAATTTGATCCACTGATATCCTGTATAGCACTAAGATGTTTCAGGAAGGAATAAAATTGCAGTCATGTTACTACCCTATTTATGACAAGTTGGATACATATAAACAGAATCAGAAGCCTCCAATAAATGCAAGCATCATCATTGTTTCAAAACTGAACATTTAAATTGCCATTTATTTTACACCATCCGACCCAATGAAGCTATCTAACATTTATTGATGAAGGGAAAATTTTGCAGAACTGCTATGAATTGGAGGATTGCGTATTCTAGATACCTGTCGTACATCCTATATCCTCTTTAAAACATTGAATTTTTTCTAGAGCTAGACGATGAATTGTATACTTAAATCTACAAACAAGTTGTACCTGGTAAGCCAGCCAAGTCGTCCCATGGATATTTTTCTAATGGTTAATCTCAAAAGATCTAGATTCTTTCTAATTTAAAAGAACTTTGAAGCTTATCAGAATGGAGTAGTGGTGTATTAGTTTTGTACCATCTATGTTTCACTGGCAATAAGTTATCTTGTAGAGCAATTCAATACCTGCATCAAAACATTTGGGATACCGTTAAAATTTATTCAGTTAATTTGGATTGATTTAAATTTAGTATAGATTGCTGTTAATGATCTTCATACAATAATTATTACAGTGTATTAGAACTAACCTAGTTGTCTCCGATGCAATCAGTCTAGTCAAATATCTTATGTTATCTGAGTCCCTATTCATAACTTTCCATCGGGTTCTCCTGGTAATCTTTTTACTCTCTTTTGTTCCCAGTTTTCGAGATCTTTGGCGGCAAGTCTCTGTTTAAATAAGTCAGTAGGCAAATACTTCACACATATTTTAGGTATATACTAGGGTGTATATTCCCTTCTTCCTTACCCCTTTCATCCGAATTATTTTGCTTTTTTCTCCAGTCAAGGCGAGCAAGTAAGCTTTTACTTACATAGTATTCTTCTTTCATATCAACTTTCCTACCCGATTTTCCGATCCCTAAAGCTTCTTCATGAGTCATCCGTCGCACTTTGCGGTCATGCTTCTCATACCGCACTGCAGTTGCTGGCGTTAGGATGAATGAACCAGCAACCATAGTCGCGATAAATGGTAGTCCAAACAAGAGAAAGGGATGCTTAGCTAGAGCACTCCGGTATGCAGCTGCTAAAGTGTTTGTATTCGCACTGCTCTGAAAGGGTTGCGAACGAAAAGTTTTTTGGCGGGGTAGAGTACGTTCCATTCGTAGTTTATAAGGGTGAAAATTTTCTTAAGTTGTCAGGATAACTTCTGTTTTAATATTACCGGATGAATACAGCAAGAATATAATGCTTATGTAAATTTTTATTGAGATAAAAGTCACTGATAGACTAGACTTGTGTCCCTGATGTTATCAATAGATCGATGTCACATGACTACGCCAAATATATAGAAAAGCTCCAAGGCACGCTTTGTCATCGAATACATTTTAACTTGCTATGGCTACCACAACATTATGGCGGCTCAGAACTTAAAAAATATCCAAAAATTGAATCATATTGCATATGCTGCCCATGTAGCCAACGAAGTGCCACCGTCATCAACAGCTGTTCAGCTTATCAGTAAGGTAACAACTGCCAACAAATCTTCAACCCAGGCCGAATCAGACGAGCTCCAGCGGCTCACGACTGAAGTATCAGACTTTGAAAATAACCTCTCTGTAAATGATGATCCCAAGATTCAACTAAGTCACCAGCACAAATTGATTTACGTTCTTTCTCGTGCTGTACTAGAGCGCCTAAGTAAAAATGATCTTCATGTAAATTTTGAAGAATTAGTTGGTCAGGCTGGCGAGTCTTTGGATCTTTTCTACCTCAACATTGGAGCTTCTCCTTTTGTCTTGTCTTATGTACTGTCTCCCGAAGAATGCTTTCAAGGCCGTGGATCGGAGCCCCTATGGATATGGCTTTTTCCACGTGTCCTTGGCTTACTTGGTCAGGCACGATGTGAAGAATTGGCAGAAAAGATTCGAGATTTGTTTCAATTGTCATTTCAAGCCGTGCTAAGAATGCCAAAGTTATGGAATCTTAGCTCTTTATTTTTTGATTATCTGAAGGAGTGTGCATCGAGTATGTCATCTTTTTTTTTTTACCGAGACGACCTTTACTGAGTAAACACAGCTACTTTGTTCAGTCTAGGTAAACTTAGCATTGCCCGAATCAAGATTGTGCTCCCATCAGAGAAATTCAAATTTTCTTGTGCAAACAACAAAAATGATGATGCTAACTATGGACATCGCCATACTTACACAATTGATGGAGTTAATAATGGATTTTGCCACCTTGGACACCTCTTGTTGATATTGGCAAACTTTTCTACGGAAACAGATCAACACTCTGATATAAACATGGCCTTTCGAGACTATCTTATATGGACTCTAGATTCTATTGCAGAAGCCCAGGAATTATTATGGAGCTGGAAGATTATTTCCCCATCTTCTAATTCTGATCAAAATCTTGACTTTACTTATTTAACTGCAGTTCATACTTTATTATCTAATCTTCGAGGACCCACTTTCCCTTTAATTATAAGTAAAGGTTACTGTATACTCTCTTTGATGTGTGTGGATTTTTTAAACAAAAATTTGGAGCTTTCTGAAAATTTCCAACCAATCTTATCCCAAGCTATTCTTAATTTGTCATCTGTCTGCAAGGAGCATGAAAATATTTGCAGAATAACTGCTAACCGCCTGATACCGTCGGTCCAAAATATTTTGAGTAATAGCATTAACCACTCAGTATTATCCATAGAATTTAAGGTCAGCAACCGAAATTTAAAATTCTTTTCAATACTAATACCAACTAGACAGCTTGTAGTATATTGTGTCAGATCTGTTCAGCTAAATTAAAGACGCAGTTTGAATTTCCTATGACATTGATTAGAGAAAATAGTCTCAGTGAAGAACTTGAGATCTTCAACTTGCGGCACAAGAATATTTTGGCGGAAAGCTGTGTTGATCTTGATGCCGATAAATCAAACATAATTCCCAAAAATGATAATAAACATAATTTTCAATTGGATGATGTTACCTCCGAACTATTTGACTTACTTGGGATACAGGAAACAAGTAACTTTGATGGCTTGAGTAATATAGTCGAGTAAGTTAACAATTTTTATCATTTTACACATCTAAGTGTTACTAGAGAATGTTTTGTCACTCTAAGTTTACAGGATCGCCACAAAGCTATTGAATATCTAGGCTGTATACCATGTAAACTATCTGGTTGTCTCACAGTGGTCCATGAAAAGGGAAAGATTAAGAGCTTACATTGTCAAATATGTGATGGAAAGTTGCTCGCAAAGAATTCATTTGATAAACAAGACTTTCATAAAATCGTAGTCGAGATTATTCTAGCCCTCACTAAGATTACAAAATCTTCAGTTTTTCTGGAATCCAGAAGAGCTCGAGTGTTAGCTATGATTGCAATAAGAAAGCTTGGGTTTCATTTTGACAACCCAGAATTTCTTGATCTTGAGGTTTCTAGTTTGGCACAGTGGTGTTTTCAATCGTTGACAAGCTCGATAAGAGAGATCCGTGTTACAGCAAGGTAAGTATTTAAATTATCAACAAGCTTACATCTAACCTTTAATCTCTTCAAGTCGAACAGTAATTGCATTCCTCAGAGGATCTCCCAATGATTCCGTGACAAGGAAAAATAGAAATCACGCTTTAGAGATTTTACGCAGGTTCCCTTCTGAACAAGAGATTCACTTGCAAGAAACATGTGTACTTACTTGGGGTCAGATTGGAAGGTATGCTTGATAAAAACTATCCAAACCCCTTTTTATTAACCAATTCAGAATAGTCCTGGATGATGAATTGAATCTTGTACTTCTAGCACTTGTTCAATACCTAGGACACGGCAACCCCATAGTGTCAGGTGCCGCATTCAATGAAGTATGTAATCGTTTTATACAAGAAACCATGAATTAACTCGTATTGAAGATACTAAGACTTGCAAAAGCACTTGATCTTAGCGTGTCACGTCTCTTTTCTCCATTTTGGGGTACGGTTGCTAATGAAGCTGTCAAAAATCTTCTCGTAAAGCCTACAACAACACAGATGGTGGCAGAATTGCTTCAGATAACTGTTACAGAATTTCTTCTTCTCACCCAATCCTATACTATTCCATGGCTCGTGATGGGTAAAAGGGTTGATGTCATTCGTAGAATCTCCGAGGCGAGAAAAGATTCCGAAATTGGGGTGGCATGTGCAGAATCGTCTAATCTTGTACCTACATTAGCCCTCCTGATGACACAAAACGTCCCTGATATAGAAAATTATATCATGTCTCATTTGAGATTTGCTTCTCCTCGCTTCAAAGATACCAATTTAGATGAACTCATGAGGATCGAGCCAGCATCACAAGCCCTTCATCTTCTCAAAGCTGCTGGTGAGGCTTGTGATGACAAAAAAAACAGGGTATGTGCAAAAAGGCTGATATACACACCACCTAACTTTTCAGATTTACTTAGCATTGAGATTTCTAGCAGAGAGAGCACCAATACCTGAAATTAAAAAAAATCAAGTTAACCCAGTTGGTGTTTTTCTTGAGCAGCATATTTTAGGGCTTATCACGACTATTTCAGCAGTAATAATTGATATTGCTCATGAACAATCAGTTACGGAAAAAAGACGTAACATTAAAGCATTAGAGGAATTGGTCAAGGTCTCAAAGTCGCATAGTCGAGTTGGCCGACCGCAGGTATGTTACAATTCTACCAGTAAGATGGAATAGCTTCTTAATATTAGATCATAGATATGTGCTTGTCTTCAACTTGCCTTATCGCAAAAAGAACTTCATGCCCCAGCATTTTCGGCTTGGGCAACTATGCTCACAAATCTAGACGATGAAGATGTCGAGGCAATGATTGAGAGTACTTTTTCAACCGTTATTCAGCATTGGGAGAGTTTTGATGATACCACTCAAAGCCGTACTGAGAATGTCTTGCAATACTTAATTCAAGAAAGATCTCGCATCATTCGCAATATGATTGTGAATCTCCCATCTCTATCAAAGTGTTCTCGATTGTCTCAAGTAGAGAGCCAGTTGAAAAAGATGAGAACACCCACTGATGTTGATAATGGTTTTCTGATATTTAGCCGTAGAATTGGCCACGAAAATCCTAGTGTGGTCACCCAAGCTCTTGTTGAACTTAAAGCTTACCTTATTGTTAATCAATCTTTTATACATGCCTCGGCAATCAGTGAGCAGCCTCATGTCGTCATTGGTATCCTTGTTCGATCGATTCTAGATACTTGTATCAAATTTAATAATTCTGATCGTGAGATCGGTCTACTTTCAGCACAATGTATTGGTCTTATTGGGTGCATCGATGCGAACCGAGTTGAGTCAATTCGAGAGCATCGAGAAATGGTTGTTATTAGTAATTTTGACGATGAAGATGAAACACTAGATTTTGTGCTATTTATTCTCCAAGAAGTCATTGTTCCAGCATTCTTATCCGCTACTGACACCGTACTTCAAGGTTTCATGTCGTACGTTATGCAGGAGCTCCTGGATATTTGTCGTTTTAAAGAAATCTGTGCTCCAACAATAAAGGATGGCAGTAAAAACTGTTCTCATCATATCTACTTAAAATGGGACTCTTTGCCTGGAAATATTCAGGATACGCTGACACCATTCTTAACTTCAAAGTATTCTCTAAAAGCAATGGAACCAATAACTTATGAGTATCCCATATTTCAACCTGGAAAGATTGAAAAAGTGGTATCTAGTAAACAAAGCAGTATTTACATTCCCTGGCTACGAAATTTCGTCTTGAACTTGCTCGGAAAACCTCACACCAAAGCTGCTAAATTGATTTTTCCTCCATTATGTCGAGCGATTAGAATTAAAGACCTCTCAATCGCAAGCTTTCTTCTTCCTTACCTTGTATTACATGCAATCATAGCAGGCAGTGAACAGCAAAGGCAGGAAATTGGCTCAGAACTTCTTACTGTTCTAACATACAAGCTACCTACTGACTCTAATATTTCTAGAGAGGATCTTAAACTTTGCATCGAGGTATGGGAACTCTTTTTTAACATTTAAATTGTAGATCTGATATGAGACCAGATTGTTTTTCGTGTACTCGACTATCTTGCTAGATGGATCCAAGAAAAACGAAACAAAAGGTCTCTGCCTCCAGATACTGATGAATCTATTGAACGGATTCAATCTGTTGTTAAGATGATCTCCCCTGAAATCATATCTGGCCGTGCAGTAGAATGTAAATCATATTCTCGTGCGCTTTTCTACTGGGAACAGCATATTCGAGAGGTTCGTGATATTGACAAGCGTACTGAGACAAAAACTGCCATGTTTCAACGATTGCAAGATATCTATAATCAAATTGATGAACCTGACGGAATTGATGGTATATCTGCCCACCTTCATGTTCTGGATATTGATCAACAAATTCTTGGCCATAGACGTGCTGGTAGGTGGACGGCAGTTCAAAGTTGGTACGAAATAAAATTTGCCGAACAACCTGATGACGTCAATGTGCAACTAAATCTCTTAAATTGCTTAAAAGAATCTGGCCAGCATGGTTTGTTTCAATTTTTTAAGCTAATAATAGTCTGAGGGCTAACTTGGATGTCAGATGTACTTCTGAACTATGTGCAAGGTATTCAGATTACAGAAAATACTATCTCTAGGCTTTTGCCTTATGCTACCGAATCGTCCTGGGTCACTGGGAGATGGGATACACTTGAAAAGTATATCATGATGGTAACTCAACAAGCAGCAGAAGATTTCAATATTAGCATCGGCCGTACGCTTCTAGCCTTGTATAAAAAAGACCAAGAACAATTTTGTTTGAAGATTTCAAACGTAAGAGAGCAAATTGCTCGATCTCTTTCGTCTGCGACAACATCATCGTTAAGCGCCTGTCATGATACTATGCTTAAGCTTCATGTGCTTACAGAGCTGGAAATGATCGCAGGGGTAGACAACAAAACTCCTGAAATTGGAAATATTTTAGGTTCCTTAAGTGATAGAATCGAGGTTCTGGGTGCTTATCTCAATGATAAACAATATGTTCTTGGGATTCGACGTGCTGCCATGTATTTATCAAGGTTAGTCCGAGGATCCTGAAATGTGTTTTTATGGGCATATTGATTAATAGTTGATCAGTCTAAATTTCTCAGATGGTGATATTGCAGCCTCTTGGCTCACCAGTGCTCGGCTTGCACGTAAGGGAAATGCCATCCACCAGTCCTTCAACGCTGTACTTCATGCATCACAACTTAGGGATGAATCAGCAACTATTGAACATGCACGACTTCTCTGGAGAGATGGAAATCATCGTAAAGCAACTCAAAGCCTCCAAGGAGCTATTCAATCGAATGCATTTATCTTGCATGATAAAAGTTCTCATCGTACAACTTTAGCTGGTGTTGATATATCTGAGCAGCAAAACTTGCTCACAGCAAGAGCACACCTTCTCCTAGCCAAATGGCTGGATAGTGCCGGACAGACTCAATCTTCGGCATTAAGAACTCAGTATCAATTAGCTGCTAGAACACACACGAATTGGGAGAAAGGTCATTACTACCTTGGACGACATTATAATAAATTACTTGAAACAGAAAAAAACTTGGCACCTGAACTCCAGAATGAGCACTTTTTAATAGGAGAGATGGCTAGACTAGTGATTGAAAACTATCTCCGCTCTCTCTCTCACGGTACAAAATATATTTACCAAACGCTTCCACGTATTCTCACCCTTTGGCTTGAGCTTGGTAGTCAGGTTATTCAGCCTCTTGATACTAAGTATGGAAATTCCAAAGATTTTGTAAATAGGGTGACTACACATCAAAAAAAGAATCTCGAACAAATTCATGCAAGAATAAATAAGTACTCAATGAGGCTACCAGCGTACATTTTTTACACAGCACTTCCTCAAATTGTTGCTCGTATTGCACATCCAAACCAAGAAGTCTTTAATTACTTAGCTAAAATTATTTATCGCGTTGTTGAGGCCCATCCCCAGCAAGCTATGTGGACGTTACTTGCCGTCTGTCAATCTAAACAACGAGATCGAAAGGCTCGAGGTATGACCGTTCTACAATATATCCGCGCGGCTAAGAAACCTACTCCGGAGAGAATCGACATAAAAGCATTGATTAAAAATGGGGAAAAACTCACAAATGATTTACTACAAGCTTGTGAAGCTGGTGATTTTCACGGCAGTCGCACAACATGGTGTAGCTTGAGTAAAGATCTTAGATTTCATCATAGAAGCTGTCTTCCCAGTCTAATGGCTGTACCGGTTGAGAGTGTTTTGACAGCTACTCTTCCAACCTTGACCGACAATGTGAAAAGTCACAAGGCTTTTTCACGAGATGTTGTGACAATCAATTCTTTTGCTGACGAAGTTATGATCCTGAGCTCCCTTCAAAAACCTCGGAAACTGATCGCTCGTGGGTCTGATGGCCGGAACTATGGACTGATGTGCAAGCCTAAAGATGATTTAAGGAAAGATCAACGTCTTATGGAGTTCAACGGAATGATTAATAGATCATTGAAGCGCGATGCAGAGTCAAGCCGACGTCAATTATATATCAAGACATATGCAGTGACCCCCTTAAATGAAGAATGTGGAATTATAGAATGGGTAAATGGTCTAAGAACCAGCAGAGATATATTATTGAACTTGTACAAAGCGCGAGGGATCTCGCCAAATTACAAAGAAATCGAAGCACAATGTGAAGAGGCTTGTAAATCAGAAAATCATCTATCATATTTCACGGAAGGGGTTCTCGGAGTTTTCCCCCCAGTATTGCATGAATGGTTTGTTTCACAATTTCCAGAATCTTCGGCTTGGTTTGCAGCCCGTCTTAGATACACGCGCTCTTGTGCTGTTATGTCTATGGTTGGTACAATTCTCGGCTTAGGTGATCGTCATGGAGAAAATATTTTATTCGAAGAGGGTAACGGAGGGACTTTCCACGTCGATTTTAATTGTCTCTTTGAAAAAGGCTTGACATTTGCAAAGCCTGAACGTGTTCCTTTTCGCTTGACCCATAATATGGTGGACGCTATGGGTGTGTATGGCTACGAAGGTCCCTTCAGAAAAGCTTGTGAACTAACACTCAAGTTATTGCGCCAACACGAAGAAACATTGATGACAATTCTCGAGGCATTTGTCTATGATCCAACACTTGATCTATTGTCTCGAAAGCCAGAGAAGAAAAAGAAACCCCAGGCTGCGTCGGTTCCAGACACGGCGCAGGGCGTGTTGAATAGAATTCAGCGAAAAGTGCGGGGCTTATTACCTGGAGAGAGTGTTCCACTTGGTGTTGAAGGTCAAGTTGATGAACTAATTAAACAAGCCACCAATCCGTCTTTTTTGGCAAGCATGTATATTGGATGGTGTTCATTCTTGTAATATGTCATTCTAGAGGTTTTATTTCTTCAGGAAATACTGTTTTTTATCTTTTCGGAAAGGTCCTTGTAAAAGTACTACTACTAGTCTGGAAAAATTTTAAGGTCAGAATGCCCTTTCGTTTGAAAACTATCCTCAATAGCTATTTCAAGATAAATTTCTTTACCTTATCAAGAAGATTAATGTTTGAAAAGAAGTATAATTTTTGTCAGATCAAGTCTTCAGGACATTATATCTTTAGAATATTATTTTATTTACTCAAGATTCAATTTAAAATGGAAACGTTTTGCGAAAAATAGTTCTTCGACTTGAGATTCGGAGTTCTCCATACATAAAATATGAAAATTAGATAAACTACCATTAATTGAACTCGGAGATTTTTTTCATCACTTGAAGAGAAATATCGAACTACTGAATTATTGGTCAAAGTGTACAGTTATTGATAGTATACAGTGGCTCCAAAAAATGGTCGAATAAATTATCACTTTTTCTGACAACAATGATAATAACGTAAGAACGAGACACGTAAAATTAATATTTACATCTGTATATGTGTATTAATCTTAAGTCATTTTCATACAGAATTTATTAAAATAAATTACTCTGGAATCTAAAAAATTTTCAACAATTCAAGAACTGTTTAGACTATAGGGATAACAAATTTCAAAAGCAAGTGATGCACTTAACCGGCTTAATAATTTTATAACTGCAATTGCTAAAACACAACGTTATTAAATTATGAAAATTAATTGAATTATGATTTAAAAGTGTTTTCTATCTATATATTCCATTTAAACATTCCATTTGTATGAATTTTGTTAGGTTTTGTTGCTGCGTCCACAGCGCCTTTCACCTCTTTCGTTCTATTTCGCGCGATCCTCATTAGTACACTTTTATTGCTGTAATTACAGCACAACACACTTTTGAGGCACTAAATCTTGTGTATCCTGTACAGAAGGATGTTCTCTATAGAGCACTCGTATTTTTTTTGGCTCTGTGACATATTCTGAGTAGCAGGTTGGCTTCATTAAGCCTCCAATTCTGGACATAAGTACTGACAAACTATTTTGGGAGCCAGGGAGTAAATCAATGGGTGTCCCACTTTACATTATTTTTATTATTATTATTATTATTATTATTATTATTATTATTATTATTATTATTATTATTATTATTATTATTATTATTATTATTATTATTATTATTATTATTATTATTATTATTATTATTATAA
>JAHYSP010002355.1:12109-24526 GCA_019455505.1 Pleochaeta shiraiana
AGTACTCTTTTTCGGCGAGCAGCCGCAGTCTACCCTCAAATAAGCCATGTAGGAATCTAACCTGCTACTTCCTAGAAAGTCCAACCAATACCTGACCATTGCACTAACAGCTTATTTTCATCGAAGTTTTGTAGGTAAAAATGTAGACCCCTTCGCTCTAAAATTCCCTGGGTCAATCGTAGGTGGTCTCGTCTGGGATGGTAACAGTGTTTAGTGCTGTTGAGACGAAGACGAATGATCCGCGGAGATGAATAGAGATCCTGAAGGGAAGGATTGCGACTCTTCTTGGCTATCCCAGATATTCGAATACACTGGGCGTTTACAGCCGGCACCGCGTGAAGGTAAAGAGTTCGACTTCGCCGGCGTTCAGGCACTTTTGTTGTTAGATGAACTACTGAATGCGCATTCATATCACGTGATGAATTACTTATTTGCTTTGCGGTTACCTGAGCAACACATCTTTGTATATAGTAACTTTTTATGAACTGTACTTAGAACGATTATTTCTTATCTATGTAATATAAGAGATAAAGTCTCTCCACAAAATAATCTCTCCATTTAATATTACCAGTTATCAAACTTCTATATTACAAAAAGTTCTAAGCCCGAGCGCCAAAATTGGTAGCGACAAGACTTTAATCATTCTTGGTGAAACGGATTCCTTCTTTTGGTGAGGGCGCCGCCCTCAAGGCCAAACTTTCAAAGCATGACTTTACTGGCCACGTTAAACATGATAACAAAGATGTCAATCCAACGACCAGGCCCGAAGAACTAACCAAACAACCAGAACAAAATGATGATGAATGGGGTAAAATCTGGAAAAACTTATTGACGTGAGCTCCTTAGATGGAAAAATAATGAGATAGGGGCCCGGAATACCATCTTGCAGCGACTGAGTGAAAATAATATGGTCCAGATATCAGATCAGAATGTCTTCCAAAGACTTACATTATATTATTTCCATAACCAGAAAAGAATCATACCAAGCACCATACAATGCTGCTGCATTTAAGACTTTTCATGACATTATTTTTAGATCAACCAATAAAAATTACTGTGATGGTTTTTTAACAGCCTATCAAAATGTCAATTATGCCGCAGATTTCCTCAGTACCAAAGATACAAGTAAAATAGATAAATCAATTTCTGAGGTAACAGTGGCAGGTTTATTGTTGGCACCTTATATGTCGAATGGATGGATTAGCTCATGGCGAGATATTAAAGCCATTTATGCTCATCATCGACCAATTTGACCAACTACAATGATTTCATTTCTAAGAACAGTAGCAGTCCAAAAGGTGAAAAATGGAAACAAAATGTAAAGAAAAGCCTTATGCAAGAGAAATCAAAAGCTAGGCGCATCTGTACCTATTAAGAAAAATCAAGATGAAAAATGAGAAAAAAATGATAATTTTTTACCTACAGCTGCCTCTGTCATCAGTAAATTTCCTTACATGATACCGGTGTCTCAAATCATATCATTATCACAAAGAGCGCTTTACTGATTCTTTACAAACGCTCATTTCCATTCAAATTTAACCAAGCAGTTGGGGGAATATCTATAGGAAGCTAAGGCACTTCCCATATTAAAACTGGTCAATTAGACCTAATTCAAGGCAAGGAATGCACCAAACTCTATGTGGATAATCAATCAGCAATTTCTCTCACCAATAATCAAGAAAAACATAGAAGTTCGAAGCACATATCACTCAGAAATTTCTACTGTAGGGAGTAGCACCAGAAAGAACTAATTGAAGCTTCCAACGTCACTTCATCAAATCAGTTAGCCGATTCATTGACAAAATTCGAATCTTCTGTACCAATACAATCATACAGTAGGGTGACATGAAAAAAGACCCCCTCGAAATATTTCAATTTTACTCGATTACAATAAAACAGTCTGTAGAATTATTTTGATGTCAAATTGTTCATTTAAAAGCCAAAAAGAACTTCTTCTATTCTAGTAAGTTACAATATATGGTCACGTGAATATCTCATGTTAGAACATAGACTCAGGAGTGACATTTTTCCAACCCTTTGAGCGGCTATTTCTTTTTACAAGTAGAACTTCTCCTTTATTATCTTTATTACATGTCAACGAAAACTTGTGAGTATTATTGACATCATTTTTGGGGCTAAATTTTCTAACAAAATGTTGAGTTTGTTTCAAGCTAAGAAAATTACGTGTTTATTTACCAATATGAATCTGAATTAATTTACTTTTGATCAATCTATTTAAGTACTCGGGAGATCCCAAAATACCAAATTTCAATTTAACTTCCCTTGATTCATTACAGTGACTGGTAATCTTTCCAAACTTGAGTATGAAGTCCCCCCAAATATTAATTTAAAAGAAGTGCTCGTTCAGTTTGCTCAAACAACTAGAATGATTAAGCGATATCATAGACCTTTTCGTCGCCCCTATGTTGTCATAGGAAGAAATATAACTGACTGCTTATCCTACCGAACTTGAAAAGACCATGATTTTTATATGTCTGTGAAATCCGTTAATGACATTTCCGGTTATGACAGCATCTCACCAACTATCTTAGTTTTTGGTATATTTCTCAAATTGACTGAGATAGATCCTCCAACACCATCAATCACACAACAAGTAGCCACGATCAAAATATCCTTGGGGCTGTCAAGATCATCAACAACAAAGCAAGAAACTGATGATTTCAATGCAAGAAATGGCTAGAAGAACTGTTTAAGCCATGATTACTATAATATAGGCTTAACCGAATTCTATGGAATAATTTTCACAACTTATCGTCCATTTTCAGATGATAGAGATTTTTTATTTGGATATTGCTATTAAGGAGTTTACACAAAACTGGCCGATGCCAACTCAAAACTTGTACATTTCAGAACGATATTCTGAAACCCGAGACTATCCTAATATTCTAAAAACTAGAAGCTTTTACAGGAAATTGCGCAAAATGCTGCTTTCATATCAAGTTAGCTCAACATAAAATTGAAATTTATCACATCACGGATCGTCAAAAATCTCTCCAAAAAAAAAAGCTTTGAAAACGAAAGAGAGATCGCTAATAAACCTGGCATTACAACTCATTATTCAAACAATCTATAATTACAATCTTTGAAATAATTGTATCGAACTTTCTGGATTATTACGTGATACAGGATGAGTTATAAGTGTTCCAGAGATGTATTGGATACCGACTTCGTTAATAGATGAGTAGGGAATAATAAATAAATGATCAAAAAAATGCTCATTAATTTTAAAAGACGAGTCTGCACTAGATATAACTTTAGACAAAATACATACCGATGGAAAACTCGACTGGTCAGATAGAAATCCAAAATCTTTTGGTTTTTCTTTACTTTCCATACCAAAAACGATAATAAATAGCACCAAATCTAATCATAAGACTTATATTGAACTCCAAAGAAGAATTATTGTCAAGGTCATGGATGCCTACCTAAAGCCAAATTACGATGACATTACAAACGCCGTTAGTAGAGTTTCTTATATGATCACCGTCGACTGTGCCCAGTTATTTTATCAGTGGCAAGTAAAACAAGCCGATTACCAGTAATTCATCGTCATACAGTATTTGAGGGCAAGAGTTCTTTAAAATTGCTGTCATGCGTTCAAAAAATAGTCTCTCAGATGTCCAACACCGGATTAATATTCGTTTTTTTCAGCATGAGAGAAATTTTGTTCAAGTTTACACAATTGATATTGTTATTTATTCAAAGACGTTTGCTGACAACTGCATTCACTTTTACAAAGTTTTGAGAATTCTTGATGTCATGCAGGTAACATTAAAACCCTCTAAATCTCTCCTCAATTTTCCCTCCACAAACCTTGTAGGTCAACATCGATTGCTTTGGCATCATATTCTCAGAGCAAGAGCTTGCCTCTACTTAAAACATTGATTATCTACAATTACTTAAAGCTGCATATCCACTATAAGTCCTTAAAATAGACCTGTTGAGTGAAGGAGTTTCTGGACACCAATTTCGCAAAAAGCTTACGGAGACTATTAATATATCTCTCACAAAAAAGGGGTTTCTCCCATTTGAAAATATTGAATCGATTAATTTTTTGTATCATTTGATCCCTGAAAGAAAATTATACGTCAATGTTGACGCCTCAAAATAATGGAGCTTTGTGGAAATAATTTACCACGTCGTTAGTGACTCGCCATTCGATAAAATTAAAAACAAAAATAGACTTTCAACCCGTTACGTTTTTAAGTAGATGCCTTTCTAATTAGAGTATCACTTTTAACCCACTGAGCTTGAAGGCTCTGGATTAGAATGCGTCCTAAATAAAATTCTTAAATACAGTAGCCTACAAAACTGGTCGAATAAATCACCAGTTTTCCTACCTTTGATCACAACTTTAAAACATGATTTTAATGTCAAATTATCATAGCACAACATGAAATTTTTTTTAATGAATCTTCTATGGCTTAGCTAATTTTGAAGCAAAAAAAAAAAAAAAAGAGAATTGTTCATTCCGCAGTGGTCTTGACGTTCTCAACTCATCATTTTGATACTAGATCTCAGAGATCTTTTCCAAATAAACCTTTAAATCTACAAAATATTTTCTTTTTCATTTTGTAATTTCTTATTATTTGTATCTTTAAACAATCATGAGAAAATGAATCAACCGATTTCTAAGCTAATATGTAGATGAATGGTGAAGATTCGGCCTGTCGATGAGCTGATAGCTGTAGTAGCAGCGTTAATTGAAACTCAATCAGATCGATTGATAAGCTTATAAATGGATCTGTAGCGCAATTTGAATCTCAATCGAATACAATCGATTAGAAAAAGATAGAGTTTGAACTAATGCGTGTATGAACTCCAACCATCATGTAAATAGGAGATATAAAAGTCAGATTAGTTGTGTTTATAGGAAACATCCATCATCCGATAACAAAATTTGTATAGTCAGTTGATTAAAATTCTACTTATATTTTCAAAATACTTTTATCCTGAACGAGAATTGTTAAGATATTTATCAAAGCAACCTTTTTCTATAATGTAATATTAAAAAGTTATATCCCGACCAAATCACATCCATCAACGGATAAGTCCATGAAGGTAAATCAACGAGTGAAATTTCAGCAATATTAGGATTCAGCCATAGCACTGTTGTAAAATACCGAAAGATGATAGAGAACGAAGCACCGATATTGAAAAATGGACGGCCACAAAAACTATCAGCTAGAGACAAGTAAACAATCGCCCGTTTAATTGTGAATGGTAGTGCTAAGAAGGCAGTAGGAGTGTTAAAACAGGTTAATTCAGAAAGAGAGGATAAAGTTTCTGTTTAAACCAATGGGCGGGCTTTAAGGGAGCAAGTTCTGAAGACAATAAAGAAGAAGAAGAAACCAAAGCTGTCAAAAGATCACCGGAAAGCCCGATTACACTGAGTAGACCGAGCAGTAATGGAATAAAATATTCTTGGACAAAGACCCAAAGAATTGGTAGTCAAAAATTATTGAAGAGATCCTGAAGTTTGGGGGGGACAGTATAATGATATGGGGAGTGTATGTATTGGTATGGCATCGATGGAATGGGGCCGCATAGAAGGAAGAACGGATTCCAAACAGTTTTTGGAAATTTTATATAAATTTTCGATAACTTCTTTGGACAGAATTGCCAGAGAGGCCGAATCGGTACCTAGAACCAAGCTAATCTTACAGCAAGATAACGATCCAAAGCACACATCCAAGATAACAAAAAGCTGGATAGCTACTAAAAATCTCAATATTATGAATTGGCCCTCTCAATCACCGGATTTGAACCCGATTGAGCATCTTTGAGGTCGACTCAAGTCAAGTGTCGACTTGGTGAGTATTCATAGCCATTAAAAAGGTATACATGAATTGTGGGAAAGAATAATGGAAACTTGGCAGAATTTAGACCCAATTTCAAGTCAGATACTAGTTGAGAGTATGCCGTCGCGTGTTACGACTGTAGTAAAGGCCAAAGGAGGTCATACTAAATATTAAAATGATGCTTAGAAAACTGGTCGAGTTATTGAGAACGCCAAGACCACTACAGAATGAACAACTCTCAGTTTTTTTATTCTTTTTTTTTTTTTTTTGCTTCAAAATTAGCTCAGCAATATAAAATTAATAAATTTTCCATATTATGTTATAATAATTTGATATTAATGTCATGTTGTAAAGTTATGATCAAAGGTAGTAAAACTGGTGATTTATTTTCGACAAGATTTGTAAGCTACTGTATATTAAATCCTAAGAGTAAATGAGCACAGTCTTTATCGACTATAACGCTCCTTTCAACATAATCAAAGGTACATCTTTAGCTTCATCTTCTACTTTTAAACTGGACTTACGCCCAGTTCAAGCATTATAATCTTAACCTCAATTTATTCTTAAAAATTTTCATAAATCAGGAAAACATAACAACGTTCCTGATGCATTATCTATACTCAAAGGCCTAGCCAAATATCTCATGTACCGCAAAGTTAATGAAAGTATTCTAGACGATATAGAAGCTTTCAATATTATATTAGTGTGGACAGTACCAGACGGAATTTGTGAACCACTGGAACAATATACCTTTGATAAACACTTGTCTAAAATTTGGAAAAATCTTGAGGGTAACACTTGAGAATAACGATACTCTCCTGTCACTTCTTAATCTCACCATCTATGACGACTTTTTCTACTTCATCTTTCAGTCTAATTTATCCAGAAGACTCGTTATTTCTTGTCATTTCGAAAAAAAGATTTTTGTACTGATATATGCCTAATATCTCTTGTTGTTCCGTTCATTTAAGCGTCTTAACACCGACACATAAATGGAAAATATATGAAGGCGCTTGAGTCTACGCTCTTCATCGTCTACTGTTGGAATCAACATGTTCTGAATACTTGACTTAGTATAATTTGATTATCCACAGCACGAGGGGCGTATGTGCATGACGGCCTAAGGCATCAATTGTAGAGGAGAAGCATTTTGTGTATAAATTTACTATCGCTTATAGACTTAGGAGCTAGACATTTTTAATACATTTCTTTGACCTATTTACTTTCTATAACAGCAATCACTTTGCGATAAGTAGAATATTCCGGTTCTACCAACATCTACAAACATAGGGCCATCATCTTAATAGCCGTCTACAGCCTCTGCTTATAACCCGCATTCTCTTATATTAAGTGAATATAGATTTTTTTTTTCTCTTGCTAGCTCAGAAGATGATAATAACCCTTTAATGACAGTTACTTTCAGATTTTTAAAAAAAGAACACTTGTATCGAGGGTCGTTATGGCTGGACGACACAAAAATGGGTACGTTTGTTTCTAGGTATTGTACGTACTCTTTGGGTTATAACTAAAGCCATAATAACGAATCTTGTCCCTCGATTTTTGTCACACTTCTAGAAAACTATTTATATTATCTTAACTTCCAATTTCTTATGTTAATCGCCTACCACCCCCATAGAGGCAGTATTTCAGAGAGAACAAATCAAACTATTAAAATTAACATCTGTCATCACTTACGTCAACCAAACTCTAGTAATAATTGTCTCGAAATCCTTGAATACTTTGTAGCCCGACTGAACGATACAACTAATTCTTCCACCGGCCCATCACTGACTGGAATAATTCATAGATCTAAACTTTGGTATGGTCTTCCTCTCACAATTAGTTCTTTCGGTACCTGTAAGCCAAAATATGTCAACTCCGTAAATGGTGGTTTACAAACCTTTGTCTAGTTATTGGCATCATTTCGTATCATGGGACACTTTCGACTTTATCATCGCTAAGTGGGCACATTGCTCACACTTAAACATTCCGAAAAGAGTTCAAATTAGCTCCAAAAACTTTATCACATTATGCAGCAGGAGTCAAAGAAACTCCATCCGTTATTTAATGACCCAAGAATTCGGAACATCTCTCCAAAATAGTAATTCAGTGCCTGAAAGAGATTATGGAATTGTTTTTAATACAAAATACAAAATAGAAATTTACTACTAGGAACAAAGTAATGGAACCAAAACTTCAAAAACATAGCAGCTGCATATCAACGGACACAGAAGGCAGGCGACATCGCAGCAGAAAAATATACCTTAAGTCATGTGACCAGAATGGCAAAAAGGGCATACTGGTTGCACAAAATTAAAACTCGATACGCCACTCCGAGGGCATTTTTAAGATAATAGAATGACCTGGAAAATATGAGTCTTTGTTACATTCCTGCCATAATTCGAAGGTTATATATACTCTGATCTAATAGATAAAATCCTAAACCTCAGAAAAGTGCCTCTGGAAAGGAGATCTGCTAACGAGGAGATCATGAATTGCCCAGTAGCTCAGCAGCTTTAGCCCAGACTTCAAAGTACTGTTACTATGAGCAAAGTAGAGGTGAAACTATGTCTCACCGATGCATCAAACACTGCACCAGGAATATATTGAATCACGGTGGGAATACTATAGGCTTGTTGAGATAGTATATAATATGCAGAGCTCCGAATATATTAAAGCTGCGTATCACTCGGTTATCACCACAAGGTCTTTCAGAGAGCAGGGATAATTTTGCTACCCATGCTCAAAAAAAGTGATCTCAGCTCACACAGGTCTTTATAATCCATAACGCTGTTCTGTCTTTTAAAGGGTCTAGAGAGTCTAATATTCAGCTTCTGACCTAGTCAGTAACTTAATAAACTACATTTAAGAGCTGTGATGCAAGGTTATAAAGGCTTTGCTTCCCATTTTAGATATTTACGCTTCATTTGACACGGTACTACCTGGACGACTCCAACAGCGAATTTGCGAACAAGGATGGCTGGTCTAGTTTGTAAAATGGGTTCGATCATTTGTGGACAATAGAACTGCCTAGGTATGGCTTGAGATAACAATAACTCAAGAACTACGATTGACATGTAGCTTGTCACAAGTATCATCGATCCCTCCTATTCTGTTGATAATTTACATTAAGCCCATCTTCCCGATAGGAAATCAAAAAAACAAAATTTAACTATACAGACGATGTGGCAATACTAAAAGTAGGTAGAACACTCATAAGCAGTGTAATCCTACTAGCCGGTGAAGCTGAAGCTCTTCGAAGCTAGGGTAGAGACAATGCATTATCTTTTGATCGTGAAGTGAGCGAGCTCCAGCATTTCAATTTAACTCCAAAAACCTAAATTAAACCTGGAATTTTAATTTGTGGGTAATATTTTCGCCCCAAACTAGGTGATAAGATTATTGGGCTTTGGGCTTGACAGAAAATTACTGTTTCTCGGTCACACAAAAAAAATATGGACCTCAAAAGTACTTACGATAGCCGCACACTTGAAGCACCTTAAAAACACACATACAGAGCCAAGAACATATCTGATTAGATAAGCAATTAAATTATGTATCATCTCCATAGCTCTATTTTTATCTGAGGCCTAGTAGCTAGACTAAACCGTCTATTCATTGAGTGGCTGTAAATAGAAGATATTTGTCAGTTTCATGATGGGTTTTTTAGAAAATTGAAAAAAACAAAAGGCACTGGTGATAGATTCTGATGGTAATGGAACAAATCAGATTAATAGGTCTGTGGAAATAAGTCGATTTAGGGGTTGATGGAGACCAGGGTTGAGAACTAAGATATTAAAACTAGCGACTAGATTATGACAGGAGAATAAGCGTAGAGGACTCTGTTCCTATGGATCAAGTCCTTACATACAAATTAGTTCCTTCTGATGGTTTAAAACAATAAAATCATTATAGCAATATTTACAAGATACCCCCTTTGCTACTATCCAGATATAACATAACGTATAATGAGTCATTAACCTCGTCATTATCCGAGCTGGTGACATCAACACTGTAAAAGGCTTGTCATGGCGCCTGTTTTCTGGGACGATGTTAAGAACTATATAAATATTATGTAAATACAACATAATTACCAAACAAATATTCTATCAAAGACAAACTCAATATTAAGTCATTGAGAAGTTAGAAATAAAAGTAAAACTAAGAATGAGAATGAGAATGAGAATGAGTATTGCGGTAGGAAAAATAATTAGGAGTGGGATCCAAATAACACTTATATCCAAGGCTATAAAATCCGAGCTGAGAGCCATCCTTCTATTCTATAGAGCAACCACAATACCCATCCTTTCATCGGTAGGGTGGAATACCTCCAGCTCGGATACTTCTGCAAGAAGCCTGACTAATACAAGACTTCAAAATTCAGTCTATAGACGATCAGTATCCCTTAAGGAGTAGAGCACACAGCTGATCTTACACGCACTTCATCAATACTTCCTGAATCTTACCCACTTCTACTCACAATTTCGAAATAACTCTTGAAGAAATCTTCTTATCACAACCAAAGTTAATCTTCCAGATAGGCCACGATATTTATTTGTACATAGACAGTTTTCTTAGATATGACGTTAGAGCTGGAGGTATTTTTTGGCATATCATTTATCACAAAAATTTCATCTCTGAGAGCTTTCAAATCAATTTTTAGGTCGATCCCGTTGATACGTAGCTAATGGTCATTGAACCCGGCCTCTCCAACTTCATTCAACATGCCTGTGCGAATTTTAGCACTAGTTCTATGTTCAACGTAAATAAGCAGTCTACAGTCGCCATAATTAACGGTAAAAAGCAGTTTATCCTACAGAAGATAAGCAGAAAAGATTGGAAATTTTCAAAAAGCATGGACTGATTGGAAGAAGCTCGCTCATATCAAGATAGGATATATAACCGGCCACTAGGTTTCTAGCCATGCTGGGTGGAATACTTGTGAACGAGGAAAACCGCCTTGAAAATTTAGAAGCATAGTTTTCTATATAATCATAGTCACACAAGAACCTAAAATTCTCTGCTGTGAAATAGCTCATAATTGCCAGTAGAAAACGTATTTACGACTCCTGGTTATCACATCCCGCCTTCACAAGATGTAGACGACTCAGTATAACTGTTGGAGGTACTTTCTTGAAAATTCCCAGAGGAGCTTAATCCTATTCGGGATACTTTACATCCCCTACCCTCTGCATGTTCGGCATACGAATACTTCAAAAAGTATCATGAAAATCTTCCGCATCAGAATTTCTTGAGCTGCATCTGTGGAGCATAAATAATATCAGAATGTTTTTTTCTTCTTTAATGCAACAAGATCATAAGCCGGAATTTGCAAAGAGAAAAGAAGGTACAAATAGGTCTTGGACTAGCTTTTAGGTGTTGGAACTAGTGTATTCCGCAACGTGTTCATAAGTGGTATGGGAACTCAGGATTAGCTTTACAGCTTCCTGAGATGTACCAACCTCACAATTGGAAGATGGGAACTCAGAGATAACTGTACCAGCCCTGAGATGTACCATCCTAGTAAATAAAGAGTGGGAACGCAGGGATAGCTGCACCAGCCCTGAGACGTACCATCCTGGTAAATAGAATAGTTAGGGAACTCAGAGTACTAATACCTCTGAGATGTACCACTTTAGAAAAGAAGAATATTAATCTTAACACAAAAAGAATTGATCTTTATCGAACTTTACTATAATATCTATCTTCCATCCCTTCGTGATTTATAGTCCTAACAGACTATTACTCCAAATCCCTGCAATAAACAACATTAGGTACCACTGACGGCTCAGCAACTTTTGGGGAATTAATGGAGTAAAGCCAGTTTAGTAGAGGACTAATTAGTAAATCGCAAACTATGAGATGGCTCAACCACATCGACTTGAAAACTAGATCCTAGCCATAGTTTTCGCTGCAACCTTAAGTTTAGCTGCGCGTCTTGAGCCCCTCGGGTGATAGTTGGTTGACTGTTTAAAGATGGATGTACCGCGAATGTTAAATGAATCAAAAAAAATCAAATCTAGTGACCAGCTGTTATGTTAACGAGTAGATTAGGCGTGACTTGTAACATATTTGGTGGTAATCGGAAGCTGTCTTGGTTTTTAAAAAGATGTCTGGTATTTGATGGAAGACAACAGACACAGTTCTACATAGGAAAAGTATTCCATGATAACATCTTTCATATTCATTATTTAAACTAAATTGCCTAAAAACTCTAGCTTAACAAAATATCACGAAAAATCATTCATTCTCAGATTACAAAATCTCCATTATCATTTTGGTTGATTTAAACTTCAAAACAGAATTCAGACAATCGAAAAAATCCTCAACGAGAAATTACTCTAAACAACGCAGCTGTAGGAATAGATTTTGGAAAAGAAAAAAGAAAAGAAAAGAAACTGAGAAGCTCAACTTCAATCAGCACTCGACGCAATTTCATTTACTAACGCTAAGATGAAGCTATGATAGTGTTGACATTATTCCCACTCTAGATCAAAAATTACATCATAGCATTCCAATAATAAGAGTATAATTAGAATCGAGGGACTAAACTATGATGTAAGTATCAAGGCTGAGTTATCAATTTCTTTTGATA
>JAHYSP010002357.1:0-11135 GCA_019455505.1 Pleochaeta shiraiana
AGGTTCGCTAAAAGTTAGTGAAGAGCATCGCTCCCTTATTCGGTTACGCCGTTCCAGATTAGGCTGAGCCAAGCAAAGATTGACCTACGGAACTACTACATTTAGATAGGATCAACCTATAAAATGACTAGGGACGAATCTTATTGCATTACCCTCTGTAGTGCTAGTAAAATTTAGCGAACTTAGATAAATGTTGACTTGAACAGTCACTGAAAGATTAAGTTGACTAGGGGGAACATTATGGCTGTACCACATTATACTCTTAATAATCTCACAAATAAAACAGCATTAGAAGACATCAGAAGGCAGGGTTAACGTTTCAGCTATACAGATGACATCGATATTCTAGGAACCGGCCTAATCATACCTGAATCAGCAGCGGCTGCACACAGAGAGATGGGCAGTTTGATGAATTGGGCCAACGACAACGCTGTTTCGCTCGACATAGAAAAATCGGAGGTAGTCCATTTCGCCGGGCGTAGTTGAGGAAGCTCTGTTGGTGTTTCGCTCAGTGGCATCAGGATTGAATCATCGGAGCATATCATATGATTAGGATTTCATTTGGACTCTAAGCTATTTTTGAAATATTATATAGCGAGATGGTGCTATAATGGGCTAAAAGTTGCTTATCGCATGCGTATATTTAATCCGGATACACGAGGGGCAGCTCCGACACCATTAGTGATGGCTGTATATGTTTGCGTTGTATCTGTTACAATATTTGGGACTGAGGTTTGGTGGCCAGGCTTAAAGCGTCTGACATCACGTGGTCTGGTGACCTTTCCAACTACATATCTTTGCACCCTTGTAGATATAGCTGTGCATCTAGTCTTAAGAGTCGCGGTTCCAGTATAGAAAACAATAACACTTCCGATTCTTCATAGAGAAAGTGGCATACCTCCTGCTCGAATTCATTTAGAAAACTAACGCCTACGTTACGCTGCAAGGCTCAACTCTCTGGATGATCGCCATCCTTTGCGCAGTCGGGCAAGCGTGTGTCCTAATACAGGATATCTTAAGTACAAACTAAAAGCAACGGTATCAAAGCGCCCCGAGTTTCAGGTGACACGCCTACAACAAGCATACTAGCAGCTTCCATCGGCATAGGATGGAGCCACTCATGGGCCCAACATATTTATCGCAGCAGAAAACGAAGGCTGATGAAGTATAAGATCACCTTTGTATCAGATCAGTTGCTTCTATAGATATCTATGCATACTCATATGAGTCATCCGAGGGACACGGACCCTCGGCGTGGGGCTTCGTCCCTCAGTGCGGGGGCCGAACTTTTCAAAAGTGCCGTGGTATCATTCACGGCAGTAAGGTATTTGATGCCGAAATCTTTGGAGCTACCGCCGCATTTCTTGCAGCTTTTTTAGTGAGACAGGGTAGACAGAAAATAGTTGTTCTGTTAGATAATCAGGCGGCAGTTGGGGCCTTAAAAATAGGAAAGTCATCTTCTCTATTACAAACTACAGGTAATTTTCATGATGTTATTCAAAGGGCGAAAGCTGAATTTAGATGGGTACTCGCCCACTCAAGGATAAGGGGAAATGAGGAAGCAGATTCAGAAGCATGTTCCGCACTACAACTTCTTCTTACGCGAGAGATCCCTCATGAGCACATTACCTTAGCTTAGGTCCGCCGACTTATTCACCGCAGCC
The DNA here is from genome assembly GCA_019455505.1 of Pleochaeta shiraiana. Classification (NCBI taxonomy): domain Eukaryota; kingdom Fungi; phylum Ascomycota; class Leotiomycetes; order Helotiales; family Erysiphaceae; genus Pleochaeta; species Pleochaeta shiraiana. The sequence continues at coordinate 1,665 of JAHYSP010002357.1, forward strand.
AGCAAAACTTACTCAACATATGGTGATCAGAAGCTTGTCCAGCTCGGTATCAAGATCTGGATCTTCAAATGCGCCGCTGGAAGCCGCCAGAACTAGCCCTACCACGACGTTTTCTACATGGACTTCTATCAGCAAGATCAGGTCATGGGGATTTTGCGACATACTACCGTCGATTTCACCATGAAGACGCCAGTTTAACCTGCGTCTGTGGATAGGAAACCTCCTCTACCCACTCCATACGCTGTTAAGGACATGGTACCCAAAAAATGTGCAAACTTTGGAAAAGTGCGAGGATGGATGACTTTATCAGACAAATTCTCGGGCCCAAGTGTTTTGAGAAGTTTTACAGAATTTGCACGAACCACAAGTTTCTTCGGGAACTTTAGTGCACAGCCCATATCAGCTGGATGCGAGTTTGGCAATCAATAGCTTGTCATTTTTCAAGAAATGGAGGGGCGGAAGTTGGCATGAGAAACGATGGCTCAACTCCGAAAGAAAATTTTCTTTTCTTTTCTTTCTTTCGATTTAACATACACATCCACATTGTTTTGTACATATAACTCTTAGTGATATATAGAAATGGTGCGAGCGAGTAGAGTTCGTTTCCAATCGCGATCTCCGCCGGCTCCACCGGTCCTGGACCCAGAGTGGACTTAAGACAGAGCAAATTAGCTAAACTAGGACCTTAAATATTTTTTTTTAAAAAAAAAATAAGGGAGGGTTAAAATATCATTTTACGTTCAGACTTTAAATTTGCATCTATCTGTAATAGATAGAGACATACTTTCTCATAGTAAATTATTCAATCTTTTTCATTCTACTTGTATCCGTTCAAATTCCGTGTGTAAATGAATAGCGAAAATATACTGTGTTTGTACGAGTTTGAAATGTGAATAACAGGAGGCAGAAGGCTAAAAATAAAGAGGATGGCTGTTCTATAGTAGCGACCTAATTTCTATATAATATTGGATCTGATATAAGTACACGTACATGTTGTACATTCTCTACTATTTTAAATTACCCATACGACGGAGATACGGTCCCACAGAGGTACTCTCGTTCTGGGATATTGAAAACAAAAAGTATGTTAGGGCCCACTGCGATTTCTATTGTTTTAAAAATTCCAGTGAAGGGGTACGCAGAGCTAGCAGCCAGAAATTCCACAAATCCCACATTATAATGTACAATATAGTCGAGATGATAAATCGAAAACCCAATTAACAGAAACTGAATGGGTTACAAAATTGGATGTACTTCTATTTAATAATTTTGATTTAAAGAACACCAAGAAATAGTATCTGACTCATTTTCATCCACGTTAACATAATGACAATAAACGCTTGCTTCATATTTGAAGAAAGATAATGCTTATTTATCCCTTTCTTACCGATGTTGGAGTTGCAGAGCTCACCTGTTGACTGTTTCCTTTGCCATTCAGAAACCATCTTCTAAGTTTGGCAGAATCGAAAGTCTTCGAGATAAATCTCAGCTACTCTCAGCTACTCTCAAGTCGATTTAAGTTCCCTAGGCTTAAAGCTAGGTATTTCTAATATAAAAACAGGTCGTTCGTCGTCCAAGTATTGATTCTCAAAATTTGGGGTCATTAAAAAGATAAGAATGAGGTAAGCGGAACAATGAACACAAGCAAGAGTGCACAATGAGAGTGGGAAGCAGAGGGGGATCTGAAAATGCCTCATCAGAAGCAATTACTAGATGGGATTTTTTTTGTCAAATTAATAATAGATGAATAATTTGTGGCGTAAAAAACTTTTTTTTAATTTTGATTCTGCTGCCAAGACGTGAGCGAAAGGGAGTGATTACTTGGACCTCATGCAGCTGTACTTCTTCCCCGAGCGTATATATCAGCTAAGAGCGAAGCTGAAAGTCCAATCAATTGTTCTAATATTCCGTCTTCCTACACTTCAAAATATTGCAAAAATCATCGGATGATCCATCCAGTTTCAAGTAGTACATTACACACCGTTTGGTGATCTTTTATTATGATTTCATTACACTTGCTTTAAGGTGTGGTTATTAATGATTGAAAAGTATACTCACTACGAAAAATAAGTTAGTCGAAGATTCGTCTTCCTGAATAATATCAAGGTAGTTAAAGTTAAGTACTTAGTTAATAGGACTTCTTTCAAAATTTAAAATGTTAAAGACCATATTGAAAGCCTTCAACTCCATTTTATCGCAGGAAAATATCTTGGACCTGCAAATCCTATCGCAACTACACTCTGAATGTCTATATTTCCGCTAACATCATGATGTGGGCTCCACATTTTCAATAGAATAAAACGACCACTGACGGGAGGGTCGAATTTGACTGTACACTTAGACTTGTCCCTTTCGATGAAAAATCTTGCATGTGGCGCCATTAACCCCACTTCTACGGTTTTCCCACTGTCCTGAGTTAAATTTTGTTGAGATTCTTCTAATCTGGAGGGAACGATATTTCTTGAAATTTCACGTTGTCTTAAGTGTCTACCTCGATTATCTCGATTCATGGCCCAAATGATATTCTCATGCCATGTTTGTGAAGTTCCTTCATCTTCATTGCTTTCACTATCATCTAATGATGGAAACCGTCGGCCAAAAAGCCCTAGCCTTGGATTTACAGGTCGAACTAACAGATCTTCGTCATCTGAATCACTACATTCGGTTGTAACACTGAATGGAGGAGCATTTTCTGAGGTAAAATCATGAGGAATTTGAGCGGTGCGATGGTCACACTCTTCATCTTGACGTCCAATGTCAAATAAGCGGCGAGCCCTGTTCTGTGCAGCAGTCATCAATCCATCTTCACCGCGTCGAATAGACATGATGCGAGGAAGCTCACTATTGTTGGATTCTGGTGGATGAAGTGGGGAGTATTGTATTTGGTACTGAGCTGTCCGTGTGAGGAGGTCATCTGATGTCATAGAAATAAATACCATGCCTTCTTGAACACTGTATAATTTTAGTCAAATTACGTTACTGAAATTCTACCAATACTTACGGAGCTGTGTACCCTGAATGAGGAGCCTTTATGCACAGCTCCTTAAGACAAAAAACCGTAGCTCCTTGATGTCGTAATATAAGGTTACATCGATTAGCTTTTGTGCAGTATACAGTGTTATCATTTTCCAGAACATTCTCGGCTGGATGCTGTAGATCTGTGCCTTCAAATATCCCACCGTCACAGCTGACTATTTCCATTTTCAATCTACCGGGTTCTACTTGTCCAAATCTTCCATAACTAAATCCAGGGAAACTAGAATCCACTTTATCTGAGTTTAGTTTCCGCCGTTTAGTCCGCCTAAAGTCGGAGTCTGAGGGTTGAGGCTCTAGAGCTTGTGTCGACATCTCAGAAGCTGGATCATCCAATAAGGCTCGAAGATTCGAGCTGGCCTGTTCAAGTTGACGACCAGCATGTTGAAGATCGGTGTAACCATGATTGATATTCTCTCTCAAAGCTGAACTATTTCGATGAAAATATCGATTCATATAGGGCGGCCTTACTGATCTCGATTGCTCTCTGATTGAGGATCTTGAACCACTTCTGCTTATTGCAGGTAAGCCAGCATTTTCAATTGGAAGTGGCAAGACAAACAATGGAGATGAGTCATGCTCGTTTCGTTCAACTCGTCTTTCATCTGTGGCTTGATCTGAAGCCATGTTCGTCGAAGATTGAAGATTAAATAAATTTGAACTATACAAAGCTGTTCTAGGCACACGATGATATCTTCCTATGAGTCTGTAAAGTTCACCGGAGGGACTAATATCGTGTGGAGAGTGTATTCCGTCCAGGATGGCTCCAACAATTCGGGATGCTGTCTCTCGGTCGGATTCGGAGTCCGAAGGATCCTCAATATTGCTAGACTACAATAATTAGCTCGTCCACCATTAAAGATAATATGAAAGGGTAATTACCATCAATAATGTGCTGTCAGTTAGTTGGGTGACCGAGACAAATAGGAAGCTACTTCTCTTTGTTTAAATAAGAGAAAAAGAAAAGATATGGAGAACAATGTGAAGTAAGTGTAAGGATATCAAGACTTTTTTTACTTAGGAGTCAAAAACAATCATGTTTAGAAGTTGGAGGCAATAATGATGTCGACCGCAATCAGTATGAACTCACTAGCTTGAAAATTAAAAATGGCGGGAAATTCGGCCGACGTAGCGTTGGGTCATTACAACAAACGTTCGTTTGTTATTGCTCGTCTAAGAAATTAAAAAGTAAGCATACATGTTCTTGATATCATTAATCTCACTAAAACATGATTGCTTAATTTCACTGAATCGCTTAACCTAATGGCGGCATCAACAGAATCGATGTCAGCTGAACCATCAAATTCCATACCTTTGTTACCTAAACTCACAAAAGACCTCGACTCTTCATTGTCTGTTGCAACAGGCATTAGTGCTGGTATGAGTCTATTATTTTTAAATCCACAATGGAGTATTGATCTATACAGATGAGATTGCACTCTACGATCGCCAAATTCGACTATGGGGAGTTCAAGCCCAAGAAAAAATTCGAAATGCCAAAATTTTACTCATCAGCATTAAAGCACTTGCCAACGAGATTGCAAAAAACCTTGTCTTAGCCGGTATTTTCTCGCTCACAATCATTGATCATGAAACTGTCAATGAAAATGATCTCAGTGCCCAATTTTTTATCTCTGATACAGATATTGGAAAGAATAGGGCCGAGGCAGCTGCGCCTCACATCAGAAAATTAAATCCACGAGTTGGTGTTTATGTGGATCAGAGTGACATCAGGGATAAAAAGCCAGAATATTTTGGTGATTATGATATAGTAATTTGTACAGATTTGGACCCAGATTCATTAAATATTATTAATACAGCAACGAGACTCAACCATAAGCCTTTCTATGCAGCTGGTGTGCATGGTTTTTACGGATACATCTTTTCTGATCTTATTCAACACGATTTTGTTGTTGAAAGAGAAAGGAGCAACAAAGCTACTGTTATTGGCCCTGAAACTCGCACAAGAAGTGTAATCGATGTCAAGGAAAAGAAAGAAAACGGCAAGAATTTCGAATTGGTTACCAAGCGTGAGCTTTATTCTACTTGGCTGTTAGCTAGCGATACCGCAGGATTACCTGCAGAGTTTCTGATGCGAAAAAATCGGCTCAAGGCAGTCACCCCAATCCTTTCATGTTTAAGAGCTTTATGGAGTTTCACACAAATCCAAGGTGGGAATCTTCCCAGGACTACTCAGGATCTGAAGTTGTTCACTGTACTTGCAACACATAAACACAAAGCTTTGGGCCTACCTGATGAAACATTACGAGCCGAAGTATTGCGTAAATTTCTCCAAAATCTCAGTAGCGAGATAGCCCCAGTCACCGCGGTTCTAGGTGGACAATTAGCACAAGATGTAATTAATGTTCTTGGTGCTCGTCAGCAACCGATTCAAAACATGGTCATATTTGATGGGATTTCAATGGAAACACCTATGTACGCTTTACATCCCGAAGGTTGTCTAGGTGAAGCCTTGCTATCTTTATCAAATAGAAATAATCTCGTTACGAGTGATTCTCTAGTCCCAGAAGGCAAAACTACAGAAGTTCCGACAGAAAAAATTCAAGTTTGTTCTTCGTATTATCTATGATATCTGCCTAGTAAAAGACGTGAATCTATTATTCTCGTTTCGTGACTATTTATTAGTGTAGTACTGTCACTCTTCTCCATGTGTTGCCCTTTATGAAATATCATTCTGAATTCTCTCTTTCATTGATATGTTTATTTTTCTCGTTTCTAGCACCCTGGAATTGTCCCTCTCCCTTCCTAACGAACACAAAAGTTCTAGCCGGCCTCTCTTCACCCTTCCACCCCCCACCTTCTTCACCATTTTTATTCTTAACTATTCCTAATGTTCTAGAGTGTTTGTAACCTGGATATGCTCTAGATTGAAATTTGAAACTTCGCGCTACCTCTAGACAGCAATGTCTTGCTAGATCGCGGATATTCCATAGGGTATATGGTTCACCCTCGAAAATTGTGACTATGATTGAAGAGCCGTGCGAAGCTGATAGAAATGGAATGGCATGCTTGAAAAATGACACAAGTAGCTCTTTATTAATACGTATAAGCAAATGAACAATGTATTATCAGCTATAGCCAAAAAGATGTCGTGGAACATCAAATCAAACATACCTTGATTATAACGAACTTGACGGTTAACATCTTTACTTTTGCCTCCAACATGCGGAAAGTTAAAAATAATACGTTCCATGGTGCCTCTGCTTTCAAATCCTGTCTTTCGATGTCGTTTTCCACATGATATAGACCAGGGCTTCATATTTGTCGCATCTACACCATAATGCACTCTTCCTTCATTATTATTAATTATTCTTATTGTTTCGTCTACATGGGGGTATTTATCCAACAATACCGACTCAGATTCGTATACTGTCGCAGTAACTTTGGTGCAGCCATGATGTTGGATGAGCGAGCGAGCGAAGGAAAGATCAGCTTCTCCTATCAGAAGAATTTGCTCATCAGGAGAAAAAGGAATATTGAAATCGGGAGACAATTGTTTCTGTTCATGAGCATGTTGCCTCAACTGCGGAAGGCGATTACGACAAACATTACCTAATTGCGGCTTTTTCTCTCGCAATTTTAGTTTGTTAGAAATGTTTGGTCTTGGTTTAATATGTCTACTCCTTCCCATTATCTTATGTGATTAACTTATTGTCTTGCTCGATATTTTAGGGTGCTTAATTCAATGGCAAAGTCATAAATTTGTTATTTTTCATGTCACAAGCCCATATCTACATGAACTTTGCCAATACAACTCCTCAGGGGTAATTTAGGCACTTCAATTGGTGTAAACTCCAGAGGCACGTCCTAATTTCGAACAGTCTCGCTTATTTTGTGCTCAACACTCCCATAAAAGGATCTGAATTGAGAAAATCAATTTTTGAATACTAGGCTAAAAGGCTATGTGAGACTCTGGTAATCTCTATTTGACTTTCACAATTCAGATCCTTGTATGGGAGTATAGTGTCGGTACGAGTGATCTGGGCAAGGGTGTCCGAGCAGGGTACAGTGTCGGAACGGTAATGAATTTCACCTTGCAAAAACAGGGGATAGCCTTGCTACAGGGATTAAGCATGAGAAAATCAGGTGGCATACACGGTGAGGAAATTAAAGCTATACCGTTTCTAGCTGTCAGCCCCAGCTAGTCTAAAATCTTAATCATTTCTGTCTAAATAGTCAGGAATATCATTCACCAATGAAAGTTATGTATTGTTATTCATCTTTATTCATCACAAGAGTTATAAATATTTAAGCGATTTTTGACATGATCACAATTACATAATCGTCTTACCAGAAGATAATATTTAACACTCTCTTCCCAATTACTTAATGTTAATACAATCTTAATTAAAACTTTTATTTATAACCTGTTGTAAATTCAGGTATCTTAAAATAGAAATTCTGAATTATAGTATATTCACAATAAGATCATATTTGTGTTGTTGTCTTACTCGATGTTATTTTAGCCATGGATGCACGTTGAGCGTGCGTTTGCGTCGCTTAGTGGTTCCATTTGTATCTTTGAGAATCAATGTTTCTGTTAACGTCTGTTCATTTTTAAACGAACTAATTTCAAACTTCAATGTCACTATCAACAGAAATAATTATTAGCTCTCTAACACATCAAGCATTAGATGTTGCACTGTATGTTAGAAGAGATTCCCTATAAATAATTTCTCCAATTAATTTTTTACATTTCTTTTTATTATCTATGAATCGATCACTCGAAATAAATTATATCAATTGTTCTTTGAGATATATCCTCTTAGAAATCCTATATATAATTTTCTACATATCGCTCTCTTGACAATTTACTGCCTTCTCTTTCACAGCTCGTATTATCGACACTTATCTATCCTTAATATCACTTCAGCTATATATTTTAGTAGGACATTAATATCTTTTAGCCTATGTTATTCAAATTACATTTCTGGTGAGTATAATTCAATATCAGGTGAATATACAAGAGACTAAGTCTTGAATATATTAGATTCTTGTAAAGATGAATCCACCGCAGACACCTCCTCAATCACCCAAACCTCACAAACTTGTCAAATCTTTGACGCGATATCAATGACTTGAAGTAAGCGAGAAGCCACAAGAGCGTTTTACTGTCATTTCTAGTAATTCCCGAGTGAAATTCCTAGTCAAGGTCTATTCATACAAAGAAATTGCAAAAAAACTCGAGATTACTCATAGAAAAGTTCGATATACCATGAATACGACCAAGCTCACGCCCCAAAAGTCGAGTGGGCGATCCCCTATCTTAAGAAGTACACAAGTCGACGAAATAGAAGCTTTCATAACTTCCTCCCATGAAGGTCGTCGAATGTCATACTTGGATGGAGGTTGCAAATTCTGTCTTCCCGCACCTAGGTATCAGTGACAAGGTGATTTGACGGGAAATGTAATGTAATTATGAGCTTATGTAGGATATTATACTACCTATGGATGGCAGTTGATTAAGTGTGATAACGGATAAATGTAATTCTAAGTAAGTTGATAGGAATTGTTATTATATAGATATCTTCGATCATTCACTATCTAAGAGGAATTGTACTCCCTTATATACGCTACATACATACATAGATCATTGACTGTGTTATACTAGAACATTCTGTGATAATGTGTGTAAATGGTGATGTAAACTCCATGGCATTTTACAGTATTCCACAACATTCCATTATATTCCATTTATGAGAAATTGTGCCAAGGCAGGGATATTATATCCTTGCTGTCTGTGCTTAGTCATGGCACTTATTCTGAATATTTTTACCCTAAACTGCCCAGTCACAACAAAATGGCTAAAAGGGGATATTGTAGTCAGTTTACCACTGCAAAGCCTAATCTCCCACAAGAAAGTATGAGAAAGCGACTTGAGTTTGCCAGAGATCATCTTCAATAGGGTGTAGAAGATTGGAAGAGTACTCTGGACCAATGAAAGTTGGATAACCGATGGTAAACATACTAGATGTTGGGTTACAAGAAAGGTCTGTATCACCTTCAATATTCCTTGAAGTTTTATGCACCTAGTCTAAATATATTTTAAAGGTAAATGAAGTCCACGACATTGTCATGAAAGTAACGCTGATCACATCTGGGTTGGTTGAAACCGTCAGTATGTAACATACAGGGGGAAAAAGGGGTAAACATATTAGACCCTGTCAATCAGTAAAGAATATTCTAGAATATTCTTTACTTACTTGTGAATAGCATCATGTAGAAACTTCCAGTAGAACGTAGTCCTGGTAAGNCTCAATATAAATACCTGTATATAGTTTCACATCACGTTAAGCTTGTTTAATAAAAAATGTAAACATTAATAAAATCATCCAAAATACAACTCTTTCATCATTGTCAACTAAGTCCCAAGATAACTCTTTTCTTATATACTTCAAATCCAACTCTTATCTTTTA